>LUGF01019632.1:22222-79445 GCA_001625245.1 Calycopis cecrops
CCATTCGGCCAGAGCGGACCCAGTAATACTAAGGTACTTAAGGAAAGGTGCACGCTTAAGGTCTACCCTGGTACTCCCGGACTTGCGTACTACGCCTAGTCGGCCAGCACTTCGAGGTCGGCGGGCAGCACGCCCGCTAACATCAGCAAGGTGTCAGTGCTCGAGAAGCGATACGCCACTGTCAGAGGGGTTAGTGCAGGTCTCTGGGTGCGCAGAAGGGCACTCCGCACAACCGGAAGGGATGCGCGTCTGAACCAACACTCCGCAGCGTACACAGTCACCATTCAGGTTCCCCGATAGAGGAACCGAAGCGCCCTGTAACGGACCCCCATGTGGGTCGCCGATACCCGCGACATTTTGCCGAAGTAATTTGTTGCCCTCTCCCTCCTATGGATACTGCGTGCCGCGCGAAGGACAGACTTGAGTCGATTGCTACTCCGAGCACTGTGACCGTGCAGAAGCAAGCAAGAAGGACAGTGCAGTGGTGTAACACCCGAGTTGACAGGCGAAGCCTATTTTTTTGTTGACGCAGTGGAATACATCTAGCAAGATAACTATAAGCCTGGGCGGCTCTTAGACCTATGTCGGACTCACCACTCAGTGCAATACCGACTAAACCCCTGCGGGTGTCTTCAACCGTTAAAATTGGAGGGTTCCGGATCTGCAAGCAGACTTCTACTCCTTGGGGACTGTCCGACAGCCTCGGAACAGTCAACTACGTCGTTGAAACTGTGCATTAGTGTCAGGTTCCCGTCCTGACCCCTTGAGCAGAGCAAAGCTTAAAGCATAAAATATCTGAGAGAGCTTTTTATAATCGTCAACTAATGTAATAAATACATTTTTCGTATTTTTTTTGACACTATTGCGTATAACACTCCAAAACATGTAAACCACTTTAAGAAAGCGATAAACATATATCTTAAACACTTTAAGTAATTAGCATGACAAATAACTACCAATTATCTTCACGAACGCTGCCAATTTTGCCACTTAGGAACTACGCAACCGTTTTATGGCTTTTATGAGCCATCGAAATAATGAAATTATTAGTAAAGTGGATTTTGAGCAACATTTAATGTATTTGACGTTGTAATCTTTCATGTTATTAAGACTTTCACACACTATGCAGATACGGTAAGATCTGATCGGAGCGCATTATCTATAAATATCGCTCTCTAGGTATACTAAACTGGCACTTAACAAGCAGACACCAATACACCTAATCCTTGAAATGTTTGTTGTTTTTACCGACTTCAAAAATATGGATTTTAAATAATTTTCTTAATTAGATTTAAGTCTTCGTTCCCGTTGCTTGCTCTAACAAAGATTTTTCTATTGTCTGCATCCCAGAACTGCATGACCTTTTACATTCCTTGCTATAGTCCGATATGTGGTGATAAATATGGCGTCATTAATCACCATAAAATGATCAGATCGATTTTTAGGAAGAGGTGTCACGCTGGAGGGAGAAGGACGGAGTCTTGAAAATGACTCCGACTGCTTATTTGCTCCCTTATACCATAAAAAAATGCTACACGTATACATGTAGCCGAATTGGGCCAGGAAAGGACCACGCGCTTACAAGAGACCGGCGTAAACTGATGGCAAAAAAGTGGCCATCAAAATCGCAACAGTAGCCATAGTCGCAGACTCGCTGATGGATTCACATCTATCACCATTTATATCCTTCGCTGAATCACTACCATCTACGTAACTAAAGCTGCTTGATATGCAATATGCATGCCGCATCATACGCCTTCACAGAAACTAGCTCAATCAGTATAAACTGTGCGTCTGCCTAGATCCGTTAGCGCTTTCGTTGAATCTATCTAGATTTCGATCACGAGCTCACTATAGGGCTGCTTTTATATTATTTAATATCTTTATTGATTTAGTATATTATATTGCATGTACACTAACATATACACCGCTAGAAATGTAAGTTTGTAGCGGTGTCCATATTAGTGAACATGCAATCACTACATAGTATAAATCAAAGTCACCAGTTCCGGCGTCTGTGTGTCTGTATGAGTAGATCTTTAAAATTACGCAACCCTTCTTGATGGGTTTTTATTAATAGACAGAGTAATTCAGGAGGAAGGTTTATAGATATGCTTAATAACTCCATTTTGAAGTCCGAATTCCACGCGGGAGAAGCTGCGGGCGAAAGCTAGTATACCTATACGAAATCAATAAAGATATTAAATAAGTATGTCATTTGTAGCGGTTTACGTACTAGTTTTATATTTGTATTCTTACAGACGAGACATATTGACAAAAAACACTCAAAATAACCACACACCGAAAAAGTTAGAACTAAATTTACCTAAAATAAAAATCTCTAAGAATTAAAAAAAAATATCTCGAAAACTACAAAATATCGCGAAACATCATAATTGGGGTCAAACTGTATTAGTGTCCCCCAACCCCAGACCTTGGCTTGTAAAAACTTCTTGGGACAACCTGTAGGTACAGGGTTTTAGGGCCAGAATCAGACTCTAAAAGCCTTTGTTTCACAGTTAAGGCTTTATTAGATAAGAAGGCTGTGAAGAAGCCTACTTTACTTGTCAATGCACTTTAGGCAATATCATTATACATACGTAATTACAATCCAAAAGTATTACTCATTTTTAAACGTTAGAAGGACTTACAGGCAACATTATTATTTTCATAACCAAACTTATATTAAAATAATTTTACTTAAAATATGCGTGTACTTGCACATTATCAAATTCAATCCATGCGTGATGTTTTTTGCGGTCCTGTTTTTAAATTATGACACAAAAAGTGAACGTTGAAGTTAGACCTAGGAAACGAAACATTGCCGGTTATAAAAAACCTTGTTTTGGAAGTTCTAAACGCATATATTACGCGTAACCTTAGTTAAAGTAAACGCTCGTTAAGCCGTTACCTAACTTTCTTGACTCATTCTCGGGTTTATTGAGCGTAAAAAGCGGATTAGCTCCATTATACGTAACAAATCATTAGCACTTCATTTTGAACACGCGTTAATTTGGAATTATTAATTCTTTATGAAAATACAGACAGGTTAATTTTTTATAACAAGGCAAAAGAGCAATTGAGCCAACTAATGTAAAGTCAGCAACGACCACAGACAACAGAGGTCTAACAGATGCGTTGCCGACTTTTGAGAGACGAATAAGCTCTTTTCTTGAAGATCCCTATAATCAAATATCGAAGTGGTGCGCGGAGATTTTATAGTATAAGGAGGCAAACCAACGGTCGGAGCCATTTTCATGACTACGTACATAGACTTTTATAGTTATAGGAGTTGCCATCCATACGATATTTTTAGTAGTATAGGGTGGCAAATCAGTAGTCGGCCACCGGCTACTTACACACCGCACGAAACGCGACAGCACAGCTGTCACTTGACGCCGGTACGCGTAAGTACGTCCGCGGTCGTGCCGGCCCAATTCGGCTGCATGCATGCAGCGTGGCACTACCACTTACTAATAATGTAATGGAATGTAATATAATATAATGGACTAATGGTCTCAGTATTCTCAGAGTTTTTACGTGGAATGTAGATGAGATAACAGCCTAACAACCGCCCCATCGACATCAGTAACTCTAGAGGTCTCAGAAATGCCCTTAAAAAGGTACAGCTATTATTTGAGTAGGTACTACAGAGACTAAAATCGTTAAACTTTTAGGAAGGTGACAGCTAGGTGACAGCTGTGCTGTCGTATTTCGTGCGGTGTGTAAGTAGCCGGTGGCCCATGAAGGTGGGAGGAGTAAGGAGGGCAGCGCATCTGTTTAACCTCTGTGCGGATGTCTATGGGCGTCGGTAGTCATGATATGGGCGCCGATAGATACCTACAGATATAGATACATATATAGGCCTCAAAGTGCTGTGTAATTTTATATATTGTGTAAATGTAATACTGTATTACCACCTTAAGTAGATATTGCTTGTTTGTTTAGTTTATTAAAATAATTACAATCGAATTAAAATAATTAACTTGAATTTATTATGTAGGTATATTTAATATTTTATGCTCAAGACCATAAACTAGACGTTTTGTTTTAGTATCACGCCTACTTACAGTAAAATTGTACACTAGCTGTGCCTCAGGGTTTCACCCGCGCTTAACATCTAAGAAATTCAAATAAACTTGAACACTCCATTTTACCCCCTTAGGGGTAGAGAATTTCTAAAAATCCTTTCATAGCGGAAGCCCATGTCGTAACATCTACCTGCAGACCTAAATGTCAGCCCGATCCCTCCGGCGGTTTGGGCTGTGCGTTGATAGATCACTATGTCAGTCTTAGATCTTTGTTTACCTTTAAGCTTTATATATTATATAGATACATAGGAACTATCTAAGAAAACTTTAGATTAAATATTGAATCTTAACATAGTTCGACTTTTATCCCCTAATTATTATTATTATTGTAGGTTATTGAACATAGCAACAAATTTTAAACTTTAGAATAAAATATAAAAAGATAAATCTAAATGTTTACCACATTTTTTCCTCCAAATTGTTATGAAATAATTTTAAACAAACTTCGCAATATCATTTTCAGTCAATTAAAATACTAAAATTCTATTAGAAGTTACTATTTTAATTAAATTATTCGCATTAATTAGACTATTACGATGTTCAAATGTTTGTAACACTCTATAAAAATATCTGTTTCAGTTCCGTAACTACTATTCTGATTAAATACATTGGTACATCGTCATAATTTTTTTATAGTATAATAGGGCAAACGAGCAATCGCTAGTAAATTTTAATGAGTACCGTTGCCCGTAGACATCCGCGTAGAGGTTATACATCTTGCCCTCTTTCCTCCTAACTCTTCCATATGCCACCGGGTACTTATCCACCACACGAAACGGCATAAAACTGTCACTTTACGGTATCGTGTAAGTGAGAGGTACCTCCCCGGTCAATTCTGCTGCATGCATACAGCGTGGCACTACCTCTTACTAAAATACCATGATTCATAAAATATTTTAATTCAACACCATCCTAATTAGTGCAGGCAATTGAATCCTGCATTGCCCAATATGTACTTTAATTACCACCGTGAGTTAAACAAGAATGTCGGTCGCCAATCGACGGATGTCCTAATGAACTGATCAGTAATCACAGCTTCCACAGATCAGCATCTCAGGCAGCTGTATCGAATGATAGAGGTTCAAAATGAGATAAACTTAACATGAGCAAGAGGTGTGACACGCTACAAGTAAGAAGGTTGTGGTAAGAGTTTAACCAACTTAGTTTTTAAAGACGGATATGTAATGGTTATTATGCTAAGGAAAAAGAATAAACTTTTTTTCAAACCTGAATATAGTGCTTAAATATTTTCTTTTGTTTTTTTTTTATTTTTTAATATACCATTATTGAATTGCACTCGACGAATATGTTCGTACATTGTTGTAGAGCAACCATATTAGCGTGAAGTAAGAGCTCCTTCGAACTCCGCGAAGCCAATGAAAGTCAAAAGATCGGGGCAATGGAAATCTGTATCTCTCTTCCTTTGTACCGAATCTAACTTTCTTAAGTTGATGGTCACGGAAGTCATGAATTTCGTAATCTGTATGTGCAATAAATAAACTCCTGTAGAAATAATTCAAACGACATAGTACATCCTGATGTACTGACGGATGCATATCCGCAACTGCTGGGCTGATCGAGCTAATATTTAACATGCAGTCAGGCCTCGGTGGAGAGGCCAGACTTTTCTTCCTTGGGGAGCGTCCGACTGTCTCTGAACAATCCCTACTATAACGTCACAACCATGCAATGGAGTCAGGTTCCTATTTCCAGCTGAACTGCTCTTAGTCTAGCCTCTCCCCCAAGCCAGTCCGGTATGGGTAGCCCAGTCCAGCATGGCCCTGGGGAACATAGTGGCGCGCATGTCCCCCAACGACGACAAGATGGCATCATCTACGTCTTCCCACCTTTTTTTTTGTTGACGCAGTTGAATGACTTTACGCTACCCAGGAGCCCGGGTGGCTCAACCGGGTACAGTGTCGGGCTCGACAACTGGGTTGCCCCTACCGACTAAACCCCTGCGGGTGTCTTCAGCCGCTATGGTTGGAGGGCCCCGGATCTGAAAGCAACAGGGCGCCTCCAGCGACAGGCTGGCCTCGGTGAAAAGGCCAGACTCCTCCTTCCGGCTTCCTTTAAACAGTCCTTAACTCCACGTTGGAACCGTGCAATGGGGTCAGGTTCCCATCCTTACCCCTGGTCCCAATGCTCCAACGGAGCACAACACGCCGGTCGTCCGAATCCACGCCGCCATCTGCTGATTCAGAGGGACGGGTGGAGGACCTCCGGCATTGGCAGGTCCATTACGTCTTCCCACCTGGTGAATAGTCGAGCACAATAATTATTTGTATTTTTACTAAAAAACAGCAACAATTCATCATCACATCCGTTTTCTAACAGGGAGAGAGTACAAAGTGCCACATATCACGTTCCTACACACTTGCCTCGCTTCCTCCACATTTGTAACTCTCTTCAAACGGCGTACCGTTTTCGAAGACTCTTGACGTCACCTTCGGACAGTGCCTGACCAATCCCATCATGGTTTGGTCTTGGTCTTTCCCGGAACCGACATCCCTCCACATTTGCATTCTCTATTTATAATTTTATAAATTACTAGCTATGCCCCGCGGTTTCACCCGCTTAAATTCTGTTATAGGACTGCAACGCCATCTGCGAGGCTGATTTGGGAATCTTAACCATTCCCAAATCCCCTTCAACACACACAATAGGCATAGGCAGTGAGTACAAAGTTTTCGCCCAAAAAAAAATTTCGTCCAAATCAGTCGTCTTTTAGGAGTTCAGTGACATACACAACAACAACACAAGACATAATACATATATAAAGATATCATATTATTTTATGAAATGGGCCAAAAGTACCATTGGAGCCCCGAAAATACCCGGTGTCCAGATGACAGACCTTCCGGAAAGACTGGCTCTGTGTGGCACTTGATACAGAGGTGTGTAAAGAGAGTAGAGAGACCTTTGCCCAACAATGGGACACACCAGGCTCATAACAATAATGAGAATAATAGGAAATAATAATAATAGGAAATAAATATGATCAGCCCTAGGCTCCACTTATTGGAAATTACAGTTCCGTGCTCGCGATACTGCGAGCTGATGTCATCCTCCATCAATCACGGCTTACAAATAGCCACATCAAAACGAATACTAATTTCAGAGGGAATTTCACTTTCTTCCTGAGCGTACACGTTGGATTATTTTTTTATGCAATAAATTAATTTAATTGCATCATATTTTATTACTGATAACATTTTATCTTCGTGTCTTATTTAATTACGTGAAAATTAAGTTAGTTTTAAGTAGTAATTAGTAAATTTATTACAACTTATATAACTTATATGGTATTTACCCCTCTCTTTCTATTCCTCTTTCTATCGCTAGTACAATAAATTATAACGTGATAAAGATCAAATAATTTGATCGATCCAATATTTTTCGACATGTCTTCTTTTTATTGAATTATGAAATTAGCTAGTTTTTATCATTTTTACTTAATATTGGCTACAAAAAATACGATAAAAATTGCCACAAAAAAAAACAAAAATAATTAATACCTATGTAATAGTCTGTCTTAATGACTTTGTAGTAAGCGATGTTGCAGAATGTGTGGTAGTGTGCGTTTTTTTACAGTATAACGGGGAAAATGAGCAGCATGAGTGTTCCTTTGGCGACTACTGCCGCCCATAGTCATTTTTTTTATGATATGTGGGGGCAAACGAGCAGTCGGACATTTTCATGACTGCCGAGGTACATAGACATCAGCGTAGGGACTATACAGATGCGCTGCCTTCCTTTCTCCCACCTCCCGCCGTAAAGTGACTTCGTGCTGTGTGTCAGTTTTTTGTGGCCCATTGGGGAAGGAAGAGGGAAGGAAAGAACATCGATGGCATTAATGCGGATGTATATGGACACACCGATACCTCCACAAGGCCTAGACTAAAAAAGTTTTGAATTTTTCTAATATTCAGACTATAAAGCCAGCCAATAACTATATATAGACGACGTATAATTTATTACATATTATAAGCATAAACAACAATTTTGGATGTGTTAAGTTTGACAAGATCGTTAAGGCAAATTCTGACACGAATGAGGATGTTAACGATCGACTTAGATAAGAATTTAACACGGATTCAAAACCATTAAACTGTAAACACCCAATAGAGGACAAGATATTTATTGACGGTGACAGTTCATAAATATTAATAAAATTCTCGTCTAATATTATATTAAAATAATCAATAAAAAGAATTATAATCTAATATTATTGATTTACATAATTTATTTTCATTTATCACTATAATCGATAATTTCTTAGAAAAAAGAATGTGAGACATAAGATTTTTGAGAAATGATCCCACACAGGAAAGCGTAGTATTGGCTGCCTCCCACTCGGTGGACTGATGACCTGGTCAAGCGATGGATGTACAGATCTTATGACCGCGACCTGTGTCGTTTTCCAGAGTCCTATATCCGTCTTCTGGCTTAGGCTGGTCGGTGTCCCACTCGGTGGACTGAAGACCTAGTAAAAGACGCTGGATATATGGAGCTTGTTACCGCCTCCTGTGTTGTTCTCCAGAGGCCTATGCCCGGGTTCTGTCTGTCTTCTGGCTCACTGGCTTCTGGTTTAGGCTGGTCGCTCTCCCACCCGGTGGACTGCTGACCTAGTCAAGGACGCTGGATATATGGAGCTTGTTACCGCCTTCTGTGTTGTTCTCGAGAGGCCTATGTCCGGCTTCTGTCTGTCTTCTGGCTCCCTGGCTTCTGGCTTAAGCTGGTCGGTCTCCCACCCGATGGACTGATGACTAGGTCAAGGTCGCTAGATATACGGAGCATAAGACCGGGACCAGATCTATGACCAGCTTTTGCATGTCTTCTAGTTGTTGATGATTGATTTGTACTATGGTGTTCTGTTAGCCATAGAGCAGAGAGAGATCGGAATGACAGAACAAGCGTAGATGTAGTGTCACCTTTTGGCGTGTCATCGTTAGGACAGATTTGGCCATGTGTTATGAGGTAGGCATCATCTGTCAACTCCTGTGTCACCAGTGTCCTACTTCCACAATAAGAAAAGTGCTGATTCATCATTGTGACATATCCAATGATGAATTTTTCACTAAATAGCTAGCAAAGTAATATTTTTATGTCATTCGCAAAGAGATTATGCCATAGTCTCTTTTACCCCGTCCCAACGTAACTGGAAGAAGACGAGCAAGAAACGCAAGAAATTGAGAATACTATATAGTTTTTTAGGGTTCCGTTCTCAAAGGTCAAAAAACGGAATCCTATTATTAAGACGCTGATCGTCCGTCCGTCTGTCACAAAGCTCTATCTCATAAACTGAATGCAGCATGACACTATTCAAAATTTACGATACCAATAACATAAATAATATGAAGCTATCTAAATCCCGCACATTTCCATAGAACGTTACCAAGTAGATCCGCGTTGATTCCAAGGTCACAGCTCCACAGATCGGCTCATGAATTTACCATGAAACCAAAAGGTATATTATAATGAATATGTAACAGCCTTAAGCGCATGCCACTTCCTTTACTTTCAATTTTCTATAATCGTTGCGCAACGCTAACAAATGTATACTTGAAAACGACAATTTACGCACCCAAATTGCATGTTTTAAATTGTGTGTTCTGTGGCGGCGTGGAATTGGACGTATTTGCTTCATTGCAGGCCTATGTGACTAGTATTAAGTGTAGGTCAACTTTATGTAGCTTTTATTATTTCTCATTAGCTCAGGCGGGCTATGTTTATGTATTTTTAACATATTTATAAGCAGAAAACCAGTCTGTTTGAAATATAAATCTACCAGTATCACTCGCATTATCAAAACGAATTTAACGAAACCTCAGTCGCTAAAATCTGTCAGGTTGTGTCATAAAATCAAAATCAGCATACATATATTATACTCTAAAAAATTAACATATTTCTGACCCACTTGGATATAAATAACCCATATATTTTTTGTATTAAACTCAGGTACAGTTTAAATTAACCACAACGCGCCATATCACTTCTGAACTTCCGTTAACTGTGTATAAATATATTGTATTATATAAACCAAGGTCGCAGTTTCGAGAACCACATCCGTCACCTCACCAATACGTAATTGGGTAACAAACAGGCTCGATGCTGACCTTGTGGTCTTAAAAAACTGTAGCCCTGTCAAAAGTCTGGCAGCCAAACGTATTTCCTACAAAACTTACTAGATCCGCTCTAGCGATATAATTTAAAGATATAGAAACCGCAAGTACAGGTATAAGTAAGAGGTGGTGCCACACTGCATGCTTGCATGCAGCCAAATTGTAACCGGGGAGGTACCTCTCGCTTACACGAGACTGGCGTAAAGTGACAGCCGTGCTGTCGCGTTTCGTGCGGTGTGTAAGTAGCCGGTGGCCCATGGAGGTCGAAGGAGGAAGTCAGCGCATCTGGGTAGCCTCTATGCGGGTGTTTGTGGGCATCGGTAGTCATGAAAATGGCTCAGACTGCTCGTTTGCCCCCCTATACCATAAAAAATATAGTATCATTATTGACATCTGAAAATGTAGGTTGCCTTCTAAATTACTGAGTCGTCTGCGTTCTGAAGGACGGGTAGAGAGAGGACTCCTCAGCTGAGCCGCTCTCAGTCTGGTCTCTCCCCCAAGCATGTCCAGCATGGGTAGCCCTGTCCGGCATAGCCTTGGAGATCACAGAGCACCACCTTCACGGCAAGGTGGCATCTTAGGGGTGAGTATAGCTATCACCTTGGGGTGGTATCATGTAAGCGGGAGGTATTTCACCACATAGCACAAACTTATAGAGATATACATAGATAATATCTCAGCAACAAATAGTTTCCCAATAATTTGTACATTAACGAACCGTACCTTAACGAACCTTATTAATTATCACAATTAATTTAAGGGTCTTGTACTTAATCAAGGTAACTTGATTTAAAGATTAATTACTGAAATCAATGCTAAATAAACAATTATTTTACTGTTTTATAAAATGAACGTTCACTAAAATATTATTGAGTATAGTAACATATTGTTTTTAAAATGTACTAATTACGCTTCAAGTTTCTAATATGTATTTTTAACCGGTTTCTGTTGAAGTCGGTAAAAATACATTTTGTAAAAGGACGATATTGTTTTTAGCATATGCATGCACCTATATTGTTCCTGTCACATCATTAACGGCTTGACGAATTTTAATCGCATTTCAAGACAATACCCTAGTGGCAATGTGTACATTAAATATTTAAAACCTTTAAGTAGGTACTCATATTTTTATTAAATTTATTAAAGGTAGTTATGGTATTTCGTCGGCTTGTGTGTCTTTCAGTTTAGTTGATCGACAAGTTCTTAGTACTAGTATATTAGACGACCGAACAAAGATCATTTTTATGTTCCTTGTTCGTACACGTAAATGCGCTTATTGCCCAGGTGCCCCGTTCCTGAATCCTGACAGATCCGGGACACCTCAGTATAGGCGGCCGATAGCGCCCGCGGGGTTTTAGTGGGTATTCGGTCAATCCGGGAGTCCACATACATCTTTCGGACCTCACCCTAGGTCCGGTGACAGTCCGTAAATGCATTTCCAAGCGGAAAAACGAACGCCAAATTTTTAACGTTTAATTTAAAAAAAAAATAGGTGTGAATGGAATGTAATGAGTCATCACGTATTTTTGGAATAGTATTTCACATTTTTTAAGTAGTTATTCAGCCTTAAAAGACTGCATGACTGACAAAGAAGATGGGGAATCCCAGCCGTTTGCCAGTACATTCACCCCAGTGCCTAAATATAATATATAATAATATAATATTATCTTATTAATTATTTATAATCTTGATCAATATTTCATTCACTAATGGCTACAAAACTTCACAGGCTCCCCTGCTGGGTCTAACAGCGGGCATATTCGCTAATTTGACAGTTTGGGTGTATTTCATAATAAATAGTCTAGGAGGCAGTAACGAATTTATGTAGGATGGAGGCCCATGAAGGTGGAAGGAGAGGAGAGGGGGCATTGCATTTGTATGACACTCCATGCGGATATCTATGGACGTCGGTAGTTATTAAAATAGCTGTGATTTCTTTTACCCTTTTATACCTACTAAGTATAGAAAAAAGTTAAGTATGTTAACAGTATAATTTAAATATTTCGTAAAGGTATATAACGTAGATACTTAATGTTTAGTTCCTATGCATAAATTTTTAATTTTTTCATTTTTATTGTTGTTTATATCACGTATATAATTGGCTATAAAATAATAATCAAACACAAAAGTGCATTGTTTGTACTTATTATATACATAATATATGTATATGTGTATAGCATGGTATGTAGGTACTCTTACTACTTTGTTCGTAATTATGTACCTACACATATTTACTTATATTGAAAAAATCATACAACTATTACACTACGTTGCCTATAGGCCGTACTTTTTTTACTACTTACATTTTTTAAATTTATTAAATATTAGTTTATATTGTGATTTAATATTAAATATAGCCTAGTGCTTATAGTTAGTAGGTTATGTCTGCCTTCTTTATATTCTTTTCTTCGTTCCTTCATTATTTTTAAGTACCCTTAATTATGGCTAAATCTTTATAAGCTTTTACATGTATCAGGTGTGCTGGAAGAGATTCCTCTATGAAATAAGCTGTACTTTTGTACTTGTTTTAAACGTGTCTCTCTTTGAAATAAGTCCTTTTTCTATGTATTAAAATAACGAAATAAATAATTATCGCTATAAGCAACTAATAATCCAAATACAGCAGCTCAGTGGGTAGGATATCAGAATTGCGGAACGAGCGTTCGAGGTTCGACGACGACCTCGCACAAGACTTTTCCAATTTTCAATCAGAATTTCGCAACATTTTCATGGGCATTTATTGAAGTCGTCCAGTCTGTGTTTCTATAAAAGAAAACATCACGTGAAAACATTAACGGCCGCAGCTTCGCCTGATGCACGATGGATTAAAAAAATGGAGTTATTATACCTTTCTCTTAAATCACTTTGTCTATTAGAAAAACCCTACCAAAATCTGTTGCGTAATTATAAGATCTAAACATACAGACACACAGACGATTTTGTTTTATACTATGTAGTGATTAGTAAAATTCTACAAGTTCGCAATAGACGTGTTTGTACCGATAGTGTTAGAATGAGTGGCGAGATTGATTTTACGTAAGTAAAACCGCGGAGCATAGTAAGTATATTACTAAAATAATAAACACCATAGTTTAATAATAATAAAGGTACTAGATGTGCTCCTCGCCTCGCCCTCGCCCTTCAATAACATAGTAATTTTATTTGTTAGATAGTAATACTAGATAACATCTGACGTCACAGTCAGCCATTACCTTTTTATAGTATAAGGTGCCCAACGAGAAGACGAAGCCATTTTCACGACTATCGACGCCCATAGACATCCACATAGAGATTATACAGATACGTTGCCCTCCTTTCTCGTCCAGCCCCGTGGGCCATCGGCTATTTACACACGGCGCGAAACGCGACAGCACAGCCATCACTTCAAGTCGGTTTAGTATAAGCGAGAGGTACCTCCGCGGTCGTGCCGGCCCAATTCGGTTACATGCAGCGTGACACCACCTCTAACTAATGGCTTAATATAAACAAGGTGATTGGTACAAGTTAATCAAAATCAGGCCAGCCGTAATTCCAGAGATTAGTCGGTACAAGTATCATAAAAGGCACAGAAAGAAGTTATAAAAATGCTTGTTTAATAATTAGGTGCTTATTATATTGAAACAACACACTGCAATCAGAAAAACTTAATTATTTACAATAACTATTTTGAAATTAAAAACAGACACTTTAATTTCATATATATCAACAATTATTAACAATTAATGGCTTCATTAAATCTTTTCAGACTGGTTTTGACGAGATCGAGAAAGTGACTTCCGAAGCGAGCGACGAAGTGCTCATACCTAGTTTTAATGTGACAGATTGCATAAATAATTTTGAACATTCGACCGCATTCCGCGTGTTTGCGTAATAAATTATAATGTTACACAACTCCCGCACGGACAAACATCTGTTGACGCACTAGTGGGCAGGCGATCTGGACATCCCGACGGCAGCAGGCGTAGTAGAAGAAGCAGCACTTATGTAAGGCGCGAGATCTTTTACTTTTCTGTTTAACTAGCTCCCATAGGAACATTTTTTCGGGTTAAAAACTATCCTGTGTTAATCTAAGTTACCCTCTATGTGTGTGCCAAATTTCATGAAAATCGGTTCAGCAGTTTTTGCTTGAAGGAGTAACAAAAACAAACATTCAAACTTTCGCATTTACAATATTAATAAGATGTACATTAAACAAATCATAATTTTTTTCGTAAAGTATTCAAACTATTTTTCGTAAAGTGTACCACAAAATGCACTGGTTGTGGGACAGTGGAATAACTACTTTGTGAGCGGCTGAAACGGCTGTTGAGGATGGGAACCTCATCCCATTGCATAGTCCCTGATGTTGGCAAAGTTGACCTGTGTTGCAGGATAAACCCTATGTGAAGGTGGCATAGATTCTTAGAACACTAACTAGATGTCGGTAGCTCAGATGATTTCAATTAGGCTGTGGGGGGGCACCTCACCAAAGGTAGCACGAATGGCATTGGATTTAAGAGGATATTAGGTACACCACATACTCTATTCCCTGAACAATTCCACGAGCGTCACACACGACCAAAGCCACACACAAGAACTGTGATGTTTCAAGTGAAGTGTGTGTGTGTAAGTGCTGTTACCAAAAAGTGAGTGTAAGTCATCAAATCAGGAGTCCGAACCCTATCTCACAGCAATATCTCAACTCAAAACCAGTGAAAACTCATAAATATACATTATGTAATAAATTTACTTTGCGCGGCAGTCAAAACCAAAATCGCCAGGACCTACTATATTTAAAGTCGTAAGAGTAAGTAAAAGTATGTTCGTTAAAGTCATTTGCAGAATTTGCTCAACCCATTTCATAACAACATCAAAGGCTAAATAGATACGAATTTGGATCATTTAAATCAATTAGCCCAACTCGTAATGGTGGAGCAGCCAGGTAACCTCGCATAAAAGTGTTTTATTAGACATAATTGCCCCACACTTATGTAATAAATTGTTTCTTAACAGTGACATACGTCAACTTATAGTTTACTTAAACACTCTCTTGTTAAGGAAGTGTGTCATTGGTGCATAGCAGTCAAATTGGGATGGCACAACCAGGTGTGTTGTTTTGTAAGAGGTAGTGCCACACTGCATGCTTGGGCCGAATTGGGCACGACCGGGGAGGTAGCTCTCGCTTAAACGAGACCGGCGTAAAGTGACAGCTGTGCTGCGTTTCGTACTGTGTGTAAGTAGTCGGTGGCCCATGGAGGTGGGAGGAGAAAGGAGGGTAGAGCATCTGTACAGCCTCTATGCGGATGTACATGGGCGTTGGTAGTCATGAAAATGGCTCCGGATGCTCGTTTGCCCTCATATATCATAAAAAAAAATTATATATAAATGGCAGCAATTCAGATAAGTGATTTTTTTGTAACATTGATACATAGTGGCCAAACCTGGTGTGTCACCGAGATCGGAAAAATGTCCTTTGAAAAGGTTCATCAGCCGACGCCCTAAGACATCAGCCAATTAGGACCGCTTCTCACAAGCGAGGTTTTTTCATTACCTACTATCTGTCTGATCTGTGACAACGAACGCCAGTGAACATGTTAGTGTGACAGTACACGCGCTCCTTTTAGCATCGGCGATCGGCGGTTTTTGGGATCTGCATCGATGCTGCACGATTTAGCGACACTGCCTTCAGGCGCGGTATCGGAATCTTGCAATTTAGCGACTGCTTCAATGCTCGATACCCAACACTCATAGTCATTGCGACCAAATTATTTTTTTTTCGGATGGACCTATTACAGATGGCAGCATGATAAAACACTGCCTTGTTTCGCTTGCGATTAAATCGCCGCGTTCGGCGTATTTAAGTGAGCGTCTGGTCGCTGTATTCAGCTTCTAAAAAGTATCTAAATAGCTTATCGCCGCTGCTAAACGTAGCATGTGTGTGGAGGCTTTTAATGGGCGTCAAATCAGATAATCTATTTGCGAAAAATCAGATCTCTATGTGAAATACATTTATTTTGATCGTATTAGATTGAAGACAGTAAAACAAGCAAAGGGACGTCCGAAAATTAGAATACAATGTTGAAAAGATCTTCCTGAGCTCGATACGTTTCATAACATTAACACACAATACGGCGCCACTGTTTTGACAATTCGTGGGAAAGTATGCCTATAGTAAATAGGGCAGAGCGTTGGGTGTTAACCGAAAACTGACCTTGTGGGGGTCGACAGAAGGGCGATAATCGAAATACCGACGTGATTCCAACCCGTGGTCAGACGTCACGTAGAATTCAGCACAGTTTGGAATCGGCGAAATTGTGTGACAATATTCAGTTTGATTTACGCAATGGAATGAATTTGGTCCGTTTACATACGCAAGCAATCCTAGAATGACCTCTATACAAAGGGAGATTTTTTTTACAGAGGTACATACGATTATTCAGAATATTTTAATGAGCACTGAATATCGCCTACAAACATATTTGTTATTCATACTTTGACTGCCTCTTGGCATAGTGGTAAGCATGTTCAACCACAGTCGTGGGTCACGGGTTCGTATCCCGGGTCGGACCAGAAAGTGTTATGGCAAGTTTTCAATTTCTAATAACAATCCAGCCCGGAGTCAGGATATTGGGGATGTTACACCCGCGTGCCTCGGAGAGCACATGAAGCGGTCGTTCCTGCGACTGATTTGTCCCCGGTCCTGTCGGACTGCCCATAGCAACAGTAAATTAGGTAATAGAGTTGCCTGCTCACTTGTGTCTGCGCACACACTTGTGCACTAAAATATTAGTATTTAAACTCGTCTTCCGTCTTCCGTCGCCATCTTCGGATGCCACTGAAAATCGGTGTCGGAGAACTCAAACTCACCGATGTATGGATGATGTATTGTAGAGCACTTAATAAACGATAAGAAAAAAAGAAATGTTCTGAGCAGATGGCTTTTCCCAATAGAGGTGGGCTGCCGCAGCAGAAATTCAGCTGGGATGACATTATACGGACAAGTCCAATGGACTACGCAACTCCCTAAACGCTCTAAACACTACATCTGAGTATTTTGACGCTACTGATGTGACACTAGATCTTACCAGATATGTGAATTATACATAGCTTTAATAATCTATACATACATATAATAAAACTGTCAAATCTGTGTGTCTGTTCATTGCATAAAGTGGCGAAAAACTAATTGGGGCGATGTTAAAATTGTATTAGAATACTTTTCCATGTTTGTCTGTTTGGGCGGGCTAATCTTCGAAACTACTGGATGGAGTCGAATGAAACTTTTTATAATATATAGATACTAAGCCTGGTCAACATCAAAAATACTTTTTACTGCGGTAATCGCTGATCCCTACGGGAAATCGGAATTTCGGCACACTGCAAGCAAACAATAACAAATCACTTTGATTGTAATATTACGCGAACGATTTGCAGGCACCAGCTACTAATCTTACACATTTTGATTTTTAAAATCAAAATTATTATTTAGACTCCTATCCCAGTACTGATTCCAATAAATACTTATGTAGGTACCTATATAGTTTATTGTGTATGAAAAAGATAAATCGTATAAAAGTACAAAGGCGCTGTTGAAGCCCTCGTAAATGCAGACGCCAATAAATATCTAAACAACTAAAAGCTACACGGAGAGAAAAACCTACTAAAATACATTAATTTTTACTAAAATATTAATAAACCCGAGGACAACAAATGCCTTGTATTAAATATAAATCGATTTTTGTTAATGCAGTTAGTAAATATAGCGAGAAATAGATTTGTAATTTCAACAGTGCGAAAATAAATGCAAAGTGATGACGTCATAGACAATTACTAACTTATTTGCAATCCCAAGAACACAATAGTAATATTGGAAATGATGACGTCATATGACGTAATACTAATTTTTAGTTCCCCATTTTAGTGTTCGTTTAGTAATTTCAAGCGTAGTGCGTTAGTTTTTATAATTTATGTAGCTTAGTAACTATAACAAATAAAAGGTTGTGTTTATATTGTTGACATGACATATTAATAAATAAATAAATAAAACAGGGGTGTCAAAAGAGATTTTGAAGAGGGTTATTTTATTCATCATTATGGGTAAAAATAAACCACAGTGAGGAATAAAATAGCACCCTAAAATCTTTTTCGATATCTCTGCTACTCCTTGTGCATATATCTGTTTTTATTTTAAATTACTAGACTAGGGTCATAAACTATTAAAACTAAATCATCAGTAATAGAGGTATTAAATTCTGAACATACTGAATGAAATATTTGTTATTGTGTATCTTATTTATTTGCCAAATTACAAAATACAAATAAACTATTTGATAGAAGATCTCTAGTGAGTTTGTCCATCTCTTTCAGTATGAAAATCAATCCACACTTTAAATTCGACAAGTAAAATAACCGCTCTTCACTCTACACTATAACCACAGAGTACTTTTGTCTATACCAAAACTATAACACACCACACTTCTATCATGGAAATGTTCACAATCAACACGTCAACACAAGGGCAAGCAAACTCAAAATGGCAAATATGTCGTCGCGTGTGTCGCAAAACATATTATTTTATTGAAAGTCACTTAGAATTTACACTAATTGTTTAGTAATTCTGAGTAAAACGCCTGTAAAATGGAAGATGTTTAGTAGATACGACAGAAGTATGTAATGTTGCCATTACTAATTACCATTTCTTGACTTTGAGTATTATACTTTCTAAAAACTAATAATGACTGTAAATTTTTAGCCAATATGATTTGCGAAAATTACAGGACCTTTATAATGCTTACAATTATGTGTTAAAATCATTAAAATGTGTAAAATATGTATTTACTAAAACTGAACTGTAGAAATTACATTTCCATATCATTTACATTACACTACGTGATATAAAAAATAGTAATAATTATATATACAGCAAAACTTTTGTAACTAAAACTAAAAATTAGTTTTTTCCTCAAATACAAAAAAGATTTTTAATTTTTGGAGTGTTTTTTTTCTCCGTGTACCCCGGTGCATTGGCCTCCTTCACACCGTATCATTTATCAGTTAAAACAAAGACGTTTCTTTCAAGTGTTTATAAGGTTGTTAGAAATACTTGAAACACTTGTTAAAAGTGTATTTATATAGAAGTTAAGTATCCATATTATGATTTATCAGTAGGTATCTTGATACTTCTTTCGCCCGGGGAAAAACCTCTTGTTCACATTGTAGTGTGTGCTTACTGATTAACCAATATTGATAATCTAATATTATATATCCGTAAACATAATATCTAAGATATTTAAATATAATATAATAAACTAATATCGGCTTCCTGACTTCACACGTCAAGAGTCTCAGTATCAGACCTAAGTCTCACAGCCCTGCTCTCTAGGCAGTCATCTGTATAGATCATCATTTGACTCGCCCATCTTCCAATGACTCTCATCGGTCGATTCTCCGTGTTCGTTCGGCAAGACGACAGATTATAAATATAATAGATCATACAGACAATATATCATATTACGAATATTAACAATTACATATTTATTTATTTAGTTATTATAGCCTGTAAACTACATCCATAGCTACATGAGTGAATTGTTGGTTATAGTGCCCAATTGTTTATGTTTTATTAGAGTTAAGCGTATTACTTGTCGATCCTGGAGAATAAGGAGTAGCTACGGTAGAGGTAACGGCGATATAGTAGAAGTTTAAAACGCAGATTAATCTTCCACGCTTTTTAGAATGATGCTCCTTATAGCACAGTGAAAAGAATGAGAGCGATATCGAGAAAGTTCTACAAGAACGTGTCTCACTCCTCAGCGAACATACAGCTTCTACTCGCAATACTCCTCGCCTGTTTGCAACACTAGCAGCGAACTGCGGCATCTGAAAGTACAGCTTGACCTCTGTGTAGAAGTACTCAATCAAACTATGAAATAGACATAAAATCTCTCTCTCTATCCAAAAAAAAACATAAATATGTTTTATTATATTATTTTTTAACGGTGTTAATTTGAAATTCTGCAATAAAAGAAGATTGTACACACGTACCAAAAAGCGAAAAGAATTTCGTTCCATCCAGAGGTCCACAGACCCTCATGCCGTTTTGACACCGGCTGCTGACTTTCACTCGCGTACCGTTCGGTTCTCACACAGCGCGGTTTACCACTTCCACGTGCTTTGACAACCCGAATTACACGATCATCATGAGATGGCGATGATGATGGTGATCTCGATCAAATCGGGCCCATGTGACTACGTTAGTAACTTTTTAAAAGACGATAAAGAAGTATCCACGCCCATTAAAGGTCAACAGCGCCAAATTATGCTAACGAGTTGGGAACGGGCTCATCTTAAGGGTTTTGTAGCCTGATTGATTGATGATTTTAAGGCCCTTAGGCCTTATTGCAGACTGCAGCACTGCACTAAATAATAATAATGTCGTCCTAGCCGATTTCGGCTACGGCGGCCGTCTATATAGATGTGCCATCTGCGCTGGACATATTATAGTGCACAAGTGTGCGCGCAAACACAAGTGCACTCTCTATTCTCTCATTCTCATATTCCGATGGGACGGCAATCCGACACGACCAGTGGGAAATCAGGCGCAGGACCGACGGCTTAACGTGCTCTCCGAGGCACGGGGGTGTAACACCGCCAACTTCCTGACTCCGGACTGTTATTAGAAATTGAAAAATCCAAATAACAATTTTCGGTCCGACCCGGGATTCGAACCCGGGACCTTACGTCTGTGGTTGAACATGCTTACCTCTAGAGCACGAGCCAGTCAGCCCCTCTAAGACCCACCTAGATCCGGCGCTGTTTATGAAGTCATTAGGTACTTTTAATGCGGTAACATCTGACAAGGTGCTCGGTACCGGCTCAATGCAACAATGCCTTCATCCTACTATACTTCTGAAGTTAAGGTTTTCTAGTGTATGCAGTTTTTATATAAGGTTTAGGACGCTATGCTCCTAAATCATTATCCTAACCACGCGGTCACGTGGGCGTAAAAGCAACTTCAGACAAGAACAAATAAATACTTGCATGTAATTTTAAAATAAAACCTATATCTGTTAATTAATTTATAGCATAGGAGGACAAACGATCAGTTTGTCGGTGTGACTACGGATGCCCATTAACATAATAAGCAGATGTGGACCACCAATAGGCCACAGGCTGCTGACAAATGAAGCAAAACGCGACAGAAAAGCTGTTTTTACGCCGGTATTTAATGAGCGGGAGGTACCTCCCCAGTCGTGCCGCCCCAATTCCACTGCAGTAGAACATGCCACTACCTCTTACTAATTTAAGTTAAACATTTATGGCTTCAAACAAACATAAAACTTTCGTATCTATAAAATTGCTACAATTTTCACAACTCAAAACATTACTTTAACATTTTCTAACGACACCGCCTCTGCAACTATCTCAAAATATAATAGAATGTGGCAACGCCCGCCCACAACATCGATAACATTTAAATCCGTGTAATTATACTTATACAATGGCCGAATATTATTGCAGAGGCGCGAATCGATTTGACAATAGAAGCCTACTTCCTCCAGATTGCTTTATATTTCAATAGCATGACTAAAACACGGCTGTTTCGCACATAGACGTTCCGCCGAACACAATTGTCGCATACTTTCATGTAACGCCAAGGTCATAAAATCGAATGGAACAGGCAATAACTACGTAAACAATGTTACGCATACCCGGGAAGCATAACATATCTGTCGCTCCATTACTCGCGTATGGAATGTGTGAAATATCAGCAGATTAAGCTCTCGCTGGGTCCTTAGATTACAGGCCTTGGAGTTGAGAAAGGGGCTCTTTTATGGGTAGAAAAACGATCTTATTGCCATCAAGCCTTGGGGGGCCAGGCGCTGCGTCCTCCACTTAGATCCGATGTTGAATTTCAGGTGTTGCCAGTAATAAATTGCTGTATTTGTTTATGGTGTTTAGATCTGAAGAGTACAAGGTTCGCGGTATAAAAAAAAATGTGTGCTTTAGACCACACAACTAAAGTAAAAATTATTGATATTTATTACCGTAGTTACAATGACATTACATGTCAACATTTATTGTTTAAATCTTATGTTTAAATACAAAAAAAATCACTTCAATCGAATTTTAATTTTGAATTTGAATGACCACGTCTGGTCTGACGTGTGATTTTTGTAACGCTCACGCCATCTTACTTCCCAAGTCAAGCGCGTATAAATCTTTTACTTCAAAAATATAGATAAGTAGTAAAATCATTTGAAATACCGTAACGTCTTGCCGCTTGCACACCTTTAGCATCAGAACCATATTCATTTTTAAGGAGTGATCGTCTTGTATATTAGCAAAAAAAATTACCGATTAACAATAAAGTAGAGAGATAAGAATTATCTATATTTTGTATTATAAAAAGGACATAAAATTTTTCGTACTTGTTAATTCTACGCGCCAAGCGCTTAGGCCAATCGTGCCTTTCTATTGCTTGTTTCGCACGTGACTTGACAATTCATATCATATTTTGATTAAATTTTATGGTTTTATTTACTTTTTATTAATTTATAATAAAATAAAATACGACTGGTTTCGATAAGTCATCGTCAGCAATGATTACTCTGCAGTGTGCACATATTATCTGATTTTGTTTTGTGACGATGGCAACGAAAAGTTGGCTAGTGAAAACAGAACAAAATTGGGAGACAAAGAACAAGTAAATAAGTAAATAAATACAAGACACGTTGCAACACATTTAGAAATTAACTAGCTGCCCAACAGACGATGTCTGGTCATTATAGGAAAATATGTTGTCATGGTAACGTGTAACATTGTAGCCGAATTGTCAACCCGTTACTTTATCCTACAATATTGTATTTTCTAGATGTCGAATGCAGAGCCAACTGCCGGGATGAATTGGGAATGTAACCATTCTCAAATCCCCTTCAATACACACAAAAAATTTCGTCAAAATCGGCCAAGTCGTTTAAGAATAGTTCAGTGACATACACACGCACACAAGAACTAACCTACTAATATTATAAATGCGAAAGTTTGTATGTTTGTTTGTTTGTTACTCCTTCACGCAAAAAATGCTGAAACGATTTTAATGAAATTTGGCACACATTGAGGGTAACTTGGATTACTACTCAGGATAGTTTTTATCCGAAAAAATGTTCCTATGGGAGGACATGGGATGATTTTCTATTTTCCACGGTATCGAAATTTACGCGGGTAAAACCGCGGGGTGCAGCTAGTGTAATATAAAGATTTGTCCGTGCATCACGTGAAAATGGCTAAACTGATTTGAATGCAAACGTTAGTAATCTGTCGGTATAATCCTCAACCAGAATGTAGGCTATAAAAAATAATGACTCCATTGATGTACATTGCACTCGTGTTACACTTTGAATTGAGACATAAATTTAACATTCAAAGAATTATCTTGAGTATGCGTAGCTGTGCCCCGCGGTTTCACCCGCGTTTAATTTCTAAGAAATCGATACAAACTTCATCACCCTATTTTACCACCGTAGGGATTGAGTTTCTAAAAATACTTTCATCTACCTGCATGCCAAATTTCAGCCCGATCCGTCCAGTGATTTGGGCTGCGCATTGAAAGATCACTATGTCAGTCAGTCACCTTTGAGTTTTATATATGCCTACATATAACATAGATTAATTATGAATGTTTATAAGAGGTAGTGCCATGCTGCTTGCATGCAGCCGAATTAGGCCGGCGCGATCGGGGAGGTAGCTGTCGGTATATACCGGCGTATAGTGATAGCTGTGTAGTCAAGTTTCGTGCGCTCTGTAAGTAGCCAATGGCCCATGGAGATGGAGGGCAACGCATCTGTATAACCACTATCTTAGTGGGCGTCGGTGATCATGAAAACGGCTCCGACTGCTCGTTTGCCCCACTTATACTATAAAAAGATAAAATAGCAACAATTCAATTAAGTAAGAGGTAGTGCCACACTGCACGCTTGCATGCAGTCGAATTGGGCCGGCACGACCGGGGAGGTACCTCTCGCTTACACGAGACCAGCGTAAAGTGACAGCTGTGCTGTCGCGTTTCGTGCGGTGTGTAACTAGCCGGTGGCCCATGGAGGAGGGAGGAGAAAGGAGGGCAGCGCATCTGTACAGCCTCTATGCGGATGTTTGTGGGCGTCGGTAGTCATGAAAATGACTCCGACTGCTCGTTTGCCCTCCTATAACATAAAAATAAAAAAAATAAAAAACAGTAATTTCAAATAATAGATCGACGGTTCCAAATAGGATTGGCGAGCAATCAGCGCTGGGTTATTTTTAATGAAGCTATTGGTTATTGGTTATTGGTAATGAATTAACGGCAGCTGCGGGTTAACCGAGAACGAGGGTAAACGGTCACGATAAACGGGTGCACTAAATTTGAGTTTTGTGCTTATAGATCGATGAAGTTACTTCTGAACTAACTTAGTTTCTAGGAAGTAAAGCTATAATTAGGCCCGTATTTTTTATATTGCAGGGAATAAGCAAGAAATAGCAACAATATGATAATTTATCTATGTATTATTTGTATTTGTATAATAAAAAAATCTTAAATTTATAAAACATTAAATATATTATGCTTTGTCTAGTACCCGACACACAAGTCGTAACGATACTTAGCAGGGGAGCAGGCTAACGTAGTGTAATAAGTCCACAGATATGTAAATATCTATTGCACAAGCTGTTGGGAAGTGCACAGTTTCCATCGCAGATAAGCTAACAGTATGAATGTAATCTGTACATCTGTTATTATCGTTGTAATTAATGATAAGACTAAAGACAATACAGTAGTAAACAATATGTACTTTGGCTGTAACAAATAACTCTATTTAAAGCCACCGCACACTGTTTTTTTTAGTCGCACGATTTAGTCGCTTTTTAGATGCTAATTGCAGCGGCCTAATACTCCCCAGGGCACACTTAAAAAACGCCGAACGCGGCGATTTAGTCGCAAAGCTGCTAGTGTTACATACGGTCGCTAAATCGCGCGATTCTGACGCCACGACTGGACGCTAAATCGTGATGCAGCATCGTTGCAGTCGCAAAATCGCCGATCACTGACGCTGAAAGTAGCGTGTGTGGTGTCGCCCTTACGACGACTGACATGACACCGCCTTGAAAGTAATGGCTATGCTACAGCGAAACGCTACGGCGCGGCGAAGCAACGCATCTGTATTACTGCTTTGCGGATGTTGATGGCCGTCGGTTGGTTTGTTCGCACTACACTGGAGGTATTCGACCTCTACAAAGTACTATGTATCGCGTTTCGTGCGGTTGTAGGAAGGGTGAAGGAAAGGAGGACAGGGCTTATAACAATTATCAAACTTCTCATCTTATACCATGAAAGAAGCCTAGGCTAATACAAATTTTACTTGTCATAAAATGATAATGTTTATAACACATTTTCCTAATCCTAAATTTAAAATTCTGACAGGTACCGTTGACGATATCGAATCGGAGAATTTTTGTGACCATAATATATCAACTGCTTTAAAATTGAGTACCTTCAAAGATCAAAATATAGATTACCAGTCGACTCTTGGAGAAAAGATTGTTCAATCGTCATAAAATATAGCCTATGTTACCTGCCTGATAATGTAGTTTTCTATTAAAGGTGGAATGGTTAAAATCGGTCCAATAGTTATGGATCCTATTCCTTATTCGATCTAAACAAACAAAAAATATTTCCTCTTTACTAGAATTGACAGAGTTTAATGGAAAGATTCCATAAAACCTGCTTCCGCTGTTGGCATGCCGTTTCCCTTCAGATCTGACAAGTTGTTTTAAAATTAAATTTTATTATTGGGTCAGGATCAAAGTACTTAACATTTAATCACCAGGTGTAATAACTGTAGTTATGTGTTGCTAAGTGAATATTTTAATCCGACGAAATTTATTTTCATTCGAGTTCTAAAAGGAGGAGAGGTTTTCATGCTTGTTATATCTTTTTACTACGTGAATCAAACTTGATAGTATCTTTATAATTTTGATGAAAAGGTATATCAAGAGTTGACTGACTACTATTACACTAAATTTATATATCGAAGCTCAGATGAAACTTCTGTACCTAAAAACTTGAAATTTGGTTTAAGGGTCGTATACTAAGAATGGATTTTTATAAACTCGATCCCTAAGGTGGTGAAATAGGTATAAATTTTATGTAATTTTCTTATGTTTGGGCATAGAAGTATAAAGGTATATAAGTTCTAAATTACAATTATAAATAATTATTTATTTAAAATTTTGGCCATTTCCCCAAAAAATCTGTGTTGGGGAAATGGCTAAAATTTTCCCCTAAAATGGAGATGTAAAGTAGCAATGGAAATTTTCTCATTTCTGGGCTTATCAGTAGAAAAAAACGGGGTGCGGTGTCATGATTAGTGGTTAGTTAATATTATAGACACGAAAAAATATTTTTTTTTATCGTATAGGCTAGAAAACTACTGAACAGATTTGAGCTATTCTTTAAATAATAGACGGTTACATTATCAGGAATTATTAATATTTGTAGGCTATGATTGACTATTTTTATTTTTACTCAACGTCAAGTACATGTGTTATAATTATATATTATGTAATGTAATAATAAATAAATATAAATCCTTCAAGGTTTTAAGTGTCAAAAGGTTTTTAATACATTTAATCAAACGGCTTAGTATTTTGGAGCCTATTCGATACAATAAAAAATATTCCGCTTTCTAATATCAACTATCAAACATGACCCTGTGCCAAATAAATATATATTTTATAAACGTTTTAAAAACATGAATCCTATTGATGTAATCAGGAAAAAACTAAATTATAAAATTTCGAAATCTAAGTCGTGGGTGTTAACTGTTTTAGAATCCCCAAAAATACCAAGTGTGAGATGAGTAACAACAAATTGAGAAATTCGGATTTTACAGACTGGTGTCAGGGCTAAGTCCAACTATGCATTTACCTATTTCGCAAGAGTTTCACTACGACATTTTGACTTCATTACAAGGGATATTCACTTCTTTTTTACAATAATGGTCGCAGCACACTTATCAACTCGGAAAGGGATCGTAAACGTATCACCTCGAGCCGATCAGTACACCTTCTTCATACTGCAACGCACACAAATGGGAAAAGTAACGTAATCGTATCGCCTTCGCTTTTCTAGGCGAGGCGTTTACGATCCCCTTCCGAGTTGATAAATGTGCTGCGACCTTAAGGCTATTTTAACATTCCGAACACTTTAATGACTATCAACATCCATATACATCCGCATAATTGGTAGCAGTCGTCACCTCCTTTAAATGAAACTCACAAAATGCAAGAAACACTACCTACTAAGTAGATAGATAATGCGAGACAAGTACCCGGTCGTGTCGACTAAATTCGGCTGCATTGCAGCGTAGCACTTGGCACACATCTTACAAAGTAGGTAAAGTAAAGTAATAGTTAAAGTAGTAAAGTCAAATGCTCATAAATATTTAGACATTGGCCCATGACCTTTGGTGCTCTATGGGGGAGACCTTTGTACAGCCGAGGACATCCTACAGCTGATAAAATAATAAATAAATATCTGTGGACCTTGCACACCACGTTAGCCTAGCCCGTAGTACCTACCGTGCGGACTTGTGTTACGGGTATTAGGCAACGGAGAATATTTAATATGTTTTATAAATTTAACAAATTTTATATAAGATTTTTATTATAGAAATACATACAATACATAGATAAACATCCATGACCAAATCGGGATTCGAACTCGCAACCCTGGCACAACATGCTCCGCTTATCCGAGCCCTGTACCACTGCGCCAGCCTGGTCGCCGCTGATGAATGATTTACCCATTTCTTAGAGGTTCGAAACCAACTTTGAGTATCTACTTCAAGCCGATCTGTCGCTGCTCGACGCGATGATGATGATGATTAAAACAAACATTCCAGTTCACATAACGATTTGCGGTTAAAGTAATACGATACAAGTGTGACTTTATGAGAATCTGCGGCCGCTTCGCCAGATCAAATTTATTACATCAGTTGTTTCACTTTGATCTGCCTGAGGATGTGTACGACTTACATTGTATGTTTGACTGACTCGTTTGATATGTTATGTATTTTTGGGTATTTCGATTTAAACGTAAAATATAGAGGCTGTACTGTCGCGTTCCGTGCGGCGTGTAAGTAGCCGGTGGACCATGTAAGCATGAGGTCCTGTGTAGCACAGTGCGGATGTCTATTGGCGTCGGTAGTCATTAAAATGACTCCGATTGCACTTTTGCCTCCTTATACTGTAAAAAAAAATACAGGCATCTTCACGACAGTTCAGTAAAGGGACTAGCAGAGAGTACAGAGTGCCACATATAAATATCTTTACACAATAGACAGGCAATTTATAGTATAGCTTTAATAGCTATCTATATATATAAAACTCAAAGGTGACATAGCCATCTATCAACGCACAGCTCAAACTACTGGACGGATGGACGGGATGAAATTTTGCATGCAGGTAGATATTATGACGTAAGCGTCCAATCAAGGACTTTTTAAAATTCATCCCCTAAGGGGGTGAAATAGGGTGCTGAAATTTATAACGGTTTTTTAGAAAGCGCGGGTGAAACCGCGGGGCACAGCTAGTTGTATATATAATTTCATCCGTGATCCGCATACCGACCCACATATTTTGCCGTCCTTTCAGCCTGTCATTAGTAACACAAATCACATCGGTGGAAATGCGCAAAAATTGCGCAGTTCCACCGATACTAAGCGGTAGTCAACACCTGTTAGTCTGACCGTTAGCTTGGCGTTACTTGGCGTCTACTTCACTATACCTGGACGGAGGCGACCGTTAAAAGCCTCCTTGATGACTCTCAGGATGGATATGACCTTCAGTACTAAGATACTGAATAGAAGAAGAAAGTAGGATTATATATCGAAGAAGCCCATTGCGATGTAACAATGATTGCCATTTACATAACACTGGTCTCCATTAAAATTAAGACACAGATACGGTTATTAACTCCCTCAACAAAAGGAAACACACTTTATTTACTATAATTATGAGGCGCTACTTAAAATTCAATCATTCTGTAACAATAGACCGAGAAAGTTGCACACAATAGATCTCTTAAGAATCACCTATCTCTAATTACTTTGTGCTCTTGTAAAATAAAAGATAATTAAAAATTGGGCAGTTCGGAATCGTACGAAAGTTTTTAATTGCAGCTTTTTGTTCTTGTCGTATGGGAAGCGAGCTAAACAGTATAATTAATGGGTATCTGAACGGACGGAGATATGTTTGTTATGGTCCAAAATTAGATAAAATTATTGTGAATTGAATTATGTGAATGTGAAAAAAGAAATTTTAACTCCATTGCTGAATTGTAGTCGGGCCTATGTTAGGTATAGAATCTTGTGAAATTTTCGCTTTATGTTTAAAATGACTAATAGGATTTTTTCAATTTCTAATGACACCCCGAAGTCAATCATTTTACTTATTTCACAACTTACACAAGTACCTCACTTACAAGTATTAAAATATTTCTGACTGTGTTCCGCGCTTAGGGTCAATTCACACCAAAAGCGCGGCGAAGAGCAGCGAAGCGGAGCGCAGTTAATGTGTCATATGAATTTCAACTTTATAATAATTAATATAATACTTATTATCGCATGAGAAACTCGAACGAGACGCGCGGATTCCCGCGAAGTCGCTGGAATCCTCCAGAAGTCGCGAGAATTCGATAATAAGTACTATATTAATGAAAATAAAGTTGAAATTCATATGACACATAAACTGCGCTCCGTTTTGCTGCGCTCCGTTTTGCTGCGCTTCGCCGCGCTTTTAGTGTGAATTGACCCTTACAGCCTCGTATACAACGAGGCTGCAAGATTGATAAAATTCACCCCGTATTAGTTTGATTATAAAAACCCTATCTTATTGCTCACTTACATTATAAACGAAACCCCTGTAAGAAATTTGAAATTTCTCTGTACAGTAGTTTCGGCTTTGCGTTGATACATAAATCAGTAAAATATGTCTCTCATATATAATATACAGAAATTAACAATTTTAACGTAAAACCGTCGATGAATACGATTGCTATCGATACATTTTAACGAGTTCTGTAGGCGTGTCCTCGTGGCTTAATATGCGTCCGGTTCTTGCAGTGTTACAGTCAGTGAGGTAACCGCAAAATTGAGTGATAACAACCGACTTACGTGGCTGGAAAATGTGTTATCGGTCCACTTGATACACTTGCGATATCACATTCGATTTTTTTTAAACTGGTTGAAATTTTTATACACTAAAGTTTTTAAGTGGGTCCACCTTGCGCAACATCAACAGTTTTAAAATGTGTGTGTGGGAAACGATGTGTTTTGGTTTGTTTGTATAGGCCAACATTAAAAATTCTTGGTGACTTTAGATATACCAACAAAACAAATAAACCAATAAATTCTACACTAGTTAATTTATTGTTGTATCTCAGAAACAGTTACAAGCTTATTTTAGATTATTTCATACATAAAGAGCGCATATGCCCGCATATGTAACTTTATCAACCTTTACAAGTGATGCTCGCATTTTCTTCTTTTTCTTCTTTTCGGGTCGAGTTCTCTTCTTTTCGGGTCAGTAATTCAGCTAATCTCAGTGTGGTGTAACACAGATGTAGCAGCATCCTTGCCTAAAAATATTTTTTTTAATGATATAGATGGGCAAACGAGCAGTCGGAGCCATTTTCATGACTATCGACGCCCATAGACATACGCATAGAGGCTATACGGATGCGCTGCCCTCCTTTCTCCTCGCACCTCCATGGGCCACCGGCTACTTACACACCGCACGAAACGCGACACAACACAACAGTTACTATATTTCAACATAATATGCCTCTTTCCGCTTATCAATGCCTGTCCTCGGTAATAAGGTTTTACTGTTCACAATAATTTGGGGGTAGGGAACGTGACCAAAGAGGGGATGACGATTGTATGTCTCCTGGCATAGAGCAGTCACTATCATGAATGGCGTATGAGGCAACCAAACCAACAAGACCAGAAGACCAGAAGTTATTGTTTGTCCTCTTGTCTCTAAAAGAACCACGTCTTGTACTCTAACAAAGTACCTAACGCGACAGTAGATAATATAGAAATTTATAAGTACATACTACACGCGGTAAGTTAGGACCTGGCGAAAATTCCATTTCCCGCTCTCTACCCCCGCACCACCCCCGATGTACGTGCGGGGCTAGAGAGCATTCTTCGCATTCTTGCCAGGTCCCAACTTACCGCGTCCGTGTAGTATAAACATTTCAGGATCATATTCTAATAAGCTCTTTAGAATCTCATTTACAATTATTTCAGGAACACATTGAGATTTTTTGACTGACTGAGAAACAGCGTGAAACACAGCATAGCCATAACTTCACTGAACACGAGACCGGCGTACAGTGACAGCCTGGCTGTCGCGTTTCGTGCGGTATGTAAGTAGCCGGTGACCCATGGAGGTGGGAGGAGAAAGGAGGGCAGTGCATCTGTATGGCCTCTATGCGGATGTCTATGGGCGTCGGTAGTGCTGCAAATGGCTCCGACTGCTCGTTTTGCCCCCCTATATCAAAAAAAAAAAAAAAAACCCCTTTCGTCTCAGTCTATATTAAAACATATCCGCATAGACTAATCATCTGATTCAGTCAGCACATTACAATGTGCCTATTATCTCCACGTTGTTAACACCAGTAATTAATATTGAAAAAGCGGTACAGTCGGGCACAAAAACCAAGTTTCTTACAACTTCCTCGAGCCCGCCCAACGCAATGTAACCGAGCCCGCAGCCGCACGCCACATCGCGTGACGCCGAGATTGTCTAACGCGTGTTATGACGGGCAAATACAGGCGAGATTGTGAATGGTTTTATCCTAAATCGGAAGATATTGCTGTCGAAACAAACCGACATGAGACTCTGGCTATCAGGTGCAAGATTTGGTAGATATTCATGAACTGATACAAGAATAAATTTAGAAAAAAAAATCAGACGACCACGGATATTATCCTCTGTTGTTGTACTAGTTTAAAGAAGAATCTAAGGGCTATATTTCACTGGGACGCCATGGCGGCGCAACCAGTCGCCGGCTGCCAGAAAAATGAATACAGCTCTATAGACAGTTACTCACGGTGTCCGTTAAATTATTTTCATACGCATTTTTTTTAATTTGTTTTTTAGTCTTACCTACACAATTTATGATTTTTATTTTAGAATGGTTGCCGGTGCTAAACCGCTTAGTGAATTTTGTTGCAATTTATACAGTTGATTTTGGAGATCTAATCTACTTGCAAAGTCTTAACCTAGTTTCACATGTTTTGTATTTATGCGCTATTTGAAGCCTGAACCACTTCATAATCATAATCATAATCATAATCATAATCATAATCATAATCAAAATCAAAATCATAATCATAATCATAATCATAATATTAATTTCAACGTATTAATTCGAAAATAGAAGTTTTTTTAGAGGATATATAAGGATCACTACATAATATAAAACGCTTTCCGCCGTCTATATATATATATATAATATGCTTATATCAATAAAATTACTCAACTGATTTTGATAGGTTTTTTTTAATAGATAGAATGATTCAAGAGGAAGGTTTATAGGTATATTAGCTCCATTTTCGAAGTCCGAAATCCACGCGGGCTTAACTGCGGGTGGAAGCTAGTCTTCAATAAACACTCGAAGAACATTAGGTCACGTGGACTCACGCTTTTATTAGGTACCTACAGTGAACCCACACTCACTGATGATTTCTCTCCGGTCTTGTTTATTTCCATCGGAACAGGATAATAAGGAAATGTGAAATGCAATTGCATTTGCGGTCACAAGTGCTTTGTGCTAAAACTTAAGCGAGATTGGTTATTTAAATGACGTCATTATTCGTTTAAGAGCTAGGCTCTTGTCTGTGCCGCGCTTGCCGTTCTTCTCCCTTGTCCGCCAACCCTTTTACTTCTACGTAAGATATGACATTTAATTTTTATTTTATTTGATCTTTATAATAACTATTAAAGTAGATATAGTAAAAATCTTTAATACTTTCCAGGTCGGTGCTGCTCAATTCTGCCATGCATGGCTAAAACCACACCGAACTCAGTTTCAGTAGTCAATACCGAGGCACTCAGGTGATTCCCTTCGAAAAGATTCCAAAGAAATCAGCGTACTATAGCTATACCAGCTGCTTTTTTTTAAGATAAAGGGGGGCAAACGAGCGATATCGACGCCCATAGACATCCGCATAGAGACTACAGATGCGCTGCCCTCCTTTCTCCTCCCACCTCCATGGGCCACCGGCTTCTAACACACCGCACGCAACACGACAGCACATCTGACACTTTACGCCGGTCTTGCGTAAGCCCGGAGTAAGCCGTGCCCAAACCTTGGCCTTCCTAACCAAAATTCAAGCAATAGTAGTGTTATTTTAATGTGATATTTGTAACATGATTGCAATTCTAGGTACTACCAATTTATCCATCACCGATCACTGATTGTATAACATTACCTGGCACTCAATAGTATATCCATAACTTCATATAATCAACCGATATTTCGTAACTGTGTCCAATATTTTAATTACGAGGTACCGGTCTCAACCCGAAGTGTCATGGGGATTAATAACATGAATAAATATGCTACTGTGCAACTCCAAATACCGATGATGTCAAAAATTGTAGCTGTTTTACCGTAATGATATCTCCTAGCATGAAATTGAAAATATATCTTGTTATGTATATTTAGTAGACCAACTAGCTCCAATCCAATTCATATTATAAATGCGAAAGTTTGTAAGTTTGCTTGTTTGTTTGTTTCTTTGTTTGTTTGTTACTCCTTCACGCTAAAACTGCTGAACCGATTTTCATGAAATTTGACGTACACATAGTGAGTAACTTAGATTGACACATAGGATAGTTTTCATCCCAAAAAATTGTTCTTATGGGATGCCATGAGATGATTTTCCACGGGATCGAAATTTACGCGGGTAAAACCGCGGGGCGCAGCTAGTAGGAATATAATTATATTTTTCAGTTAGTAACCTAAAACCAACAAATTATTTCAGATCGAATGAAGAGTCAACGACGAGTTTCTATGTTGGATAATAAAATATAAATACTTTATGGTGTGTAAATAAGTTAAGTATCTACTCAGATTATAAACAGATATCTAAATTAGCCTATAAACAAAGTTTTACGTCTAACAAGACATATATTGTCTGCAACTTGTTACTACATATTTCAACACAACAGAAGTGATACGCTTGATACAGTATGTAAATTCTCTAACCATGAAACATCTGATAACACTGCTCCAGAAGTCGGCCGCCTTCCCGAAGCTTGTAACTGTAACAAGATTATATCAGTAACAAGGAATATAAGCGACACACCAGACGAGCGATTTTTTAACGACCAGCGCTCCACAAGAATTCTTAGAGATATTCGAAAATTATTTGCCCTACTGCTACGTACGGGTGTGCCTGAATATCTCATCTTTACTTCGGCGATAGGCCAGATGTGTGTGTTTTTGCATATTTTTATAAATCTACAATTTATTTTTTATTTCTGAATACCACAAATCTTATCAAAAGTTCATGAATAACATTACAATAATTATTATTAAAGAAATTAATGAACTATATTTAATACAATTACATATCTATATACAATATTTTTATCTACGGGTAATTGCTACTCATATTTTTTTTTCGTCATCATTTTTTTTTATATTTTAGTAGTTATAGTAAGAAAGTTCGCTTGCCTATCATTTTAAACAAAATAAATTCGGATTTCTCTCGCCTCCAAGGTAGCCCGTCTGCGCTACGCCCGGCTGTGGGTGGCCGTTGACACTTTGTGGTGGAAATAAATTAAGTTAACCGTAACCACGCAGTTATATAACTTTCTAGCTTTTGTTTAAAATATGATGCTCTTATCTGAGACGCTGTCATATTTGCTTCTCAATTCTTATAGCAAACAATAGAAACAATGGGTGTTATAATAAAAATATAAATTGACATACTTCATTTGTATTGAGATCAGATTATACAAATTAATATACGCCATTTATTAAGTCTTTATTTGCTATAGACTCCTACGCTCATAGATTAATGAAATTACACCATATGGAGTGATGTACAAACATTTAAAAAAGAACATGTCTTGATTCTATCACTAAAACATATGAAGTAACACTGATAGGTATGTAACATTTGTCAAAAGAACTTATTTGTTTGAAAATATACTGCCTCTAGAAGAAATAAATAGTTCTTAGGACAGCAAAATCATATGGGACATGTACGCATCGGGACAATTGTTCATGTACTATTAGAGACTGTAGATTCTATTATTTTAATATACATCCTGTAATGATTGCTAACCTATGATTAGTTTTAGCACTTTGTGAATTGTGCTTGGTGGGGTTGTACAGTTATCCATCACTTCTAACGTCTTCCTTGGTGGACAATGTTCATGTCATCTAATCATTTCTCAAAAAAAATTACCCATTATATTCAATAAAATAACGTAATTCTTTCGTTATAAACAATAAATTTCACAATTAGTCGAAAATATATTATGTTGTTTGGTGTCTTGTAACGTCGTGTGTTGTTTGGTAACCAAGTCAATAGAAACATAGGCCATGTTTTTTATTTGTCTGTACGTCCGCAATACGGATAATGCAAGAGGAAACGGGCCTGCCGTGGGTAAAAGCGTGTACCTTTATGACGGAAGACGTTAAAAGCCTTGTGAGAATTTAACTAATAAAAATCTCATTATTTGCATTATAAAATAGGTTAAAAATACTAATTGTTTATGGTCATCGCTTTTGATTGCGTACATTAGGTAATCAAGGAGAAAATATATGCGATTTCAATGTACTTACAAACAGCCTTTGAAGAAGGTTTTGCACGCAAGGCATTTAGATACGATATACTTACTTTTATTAAAAAAATAATCCTTAAAAATATTTAAGTTTGTACAAATTCGCGAACTATCCTGGATTCACACAGGTAGTTTCTATTTTTCATCTAGGTATATATTTTTTAAGCTGATATAATTTTCTAATATGGAAACAATTTTTTAATTCGTTCGAAGTTTTTTAGAGTTTAGGTACTCATTACCAGCATGCAACAAGATTTTCATTTGTATAATAATGAATATTTTTTCCTAGTATCTTATCTTGATCTTGTATGACCTTAGCTGACTTGATGTACTTAAAAAATAATATCGGTGATCGATTGGAACAGTAGTACCTTCACTTTATCTATGTATTAAAATTTGTAAGATATTATCTACTTATTTCAATATTAAAATTAAAATTATGAAAGCAATAAATATTTACCATTACATCTATAACAACTCCTTTCGGTACTTACTTGGTATAAGAAATATAAATTCTTATTTTACTATGGTACTTATCACAAAGCTAGACTATTGTAGACACGTCCACATATTATTATTAATTAACATTGTACATTGTAATTATTAAATTCTTTCATTTCATACATTCGAATTACGAGCATGGGGCCGATGTGACCTCACGGCGAGCTAACAAGCGTAAATCATATAGTAATTAATTATCCGCCCAGCACGCTGACACGGCCTTTGTTCCAACTCATTGTTCACACTTACCGACCGAACCGACTATTGAGTCGGCAACCTTACCCAAATTAAAAGCACGACATTCTGCACCGTGTCCAAACGGAACTGTTTCCATTGTCTTTAAGTACTTTTACATTTTATTGCAATTAAGACCGTAGTTTCGTAGGTTCCCATTAAAGCTTAATAACTGGTAGTGCTATGCTACATGGAAGCGAAATTGGGCTCAAAGGCTTGAAGAAAGTTACAGCTACGCTCGCGCTTTTCATGTAGTCAGAAAGGAGTGAGGAAAAACTTTTGATTTCGTAGTTTAACTAGGAAAGAAAAATCAAATTACAATTTATCATTCTTGTAATTCTTGTATGATTTTCATTTTATTTCGATCTCTGTAGATTTTGAATGACCTCTTGTACCCCTGTTAATTATGAACTTAATAATAGAGTAAAGGTGTATTTTATAAAAAAATCTAGTTGTGCTATTTTATGTTTTAAGTATTTTATGTTATTATTCAATTATTATATTACTAGGCCAAAATCTATAATATTCACTTATAATTATTTTAAACAAGCATATAACTCACTAAATAAGTATACATTTATAACCAGTTATATGAGTATCTTTCAAGTCTTACATTTTCGATAAATATAAACCAAGGCACAATGGAAACAAACACTTTCCGCGGTCAACTATCAGCAGCGTGAGATCAAATACTCGGTTTTACCTTGAAAATGTAATAAAATGGTGCTGAGAGTGTGGACATTCCCCTGCTCTAGCAGCACAGAGATATTGACTCGGACACATGTAGCCGTTACAGTTTAGACAATATGATCAATGGGATACATGATTGTATATAGATTAGATCGCTAAATCACTTTGAGAGATAATAATTGCCTTGTAGGCAGTTCCTTAATCATGTAAGTGATTAATATTAGGCTTAATATATTTATGGAGTTATTTACACGTCAGTATTGTACGGGGGATACGCCAGCCTCAAACTTCGTCGTGATAAACTAAATCCCCCTTATTAATAAACATGGAATAACTATATCCAAGTAATAACCTGGTAATAAACTGACATCTGTCAAATTCCATACTTTTTTTGTGTTTTTTATTATGGAATTTGACAGATGTCAGTTTATTACAAGGTTATTCCTTGGATAGAGTTATTCTATGTTTATTAATAAGGGGAGAATGTCTGCTTCGTTGCCAACAGTGCTGTTGGATGTCATAATCTGTTGTTCTGTCTGTGTTTGTAAAATTTCGTGAACTTATTTCATTGGTTTAATTATTTTTTTTTTATTTGGTTTTTAAATCATTTAGTTAATTTACTTTCATACTATAGGAATGTATCTTAACAGGATCTCTGTTCCATGCATTATATGTATATTACGAAACTTTTCATCTTCTGGTGGACATTTCTTCTTCCTCCTTCTGTATTTTTTCAGTAAGCGCTAAGCAACAGCGGACTACTGGAAATTATTTCTTTAACTACCCGATCGATAGTCAATAAACTATTTTTAAACGTCGGGCTTAGTAAGAGGTAGCGCCAGACAGCCACGCAGGATGTACTGCAATCAAATCGGTGGGCACCATGGGCGAGGTACCTAGAGACTTACATGATACTGCCTTATCCAAAAGCGAATTGACATGAAAATGTATTGTTCTTTTACCATGATTCCGCCATTAAGGGAAAGAAGGTGGTCCTGACAACCAGTGTCAGGACAATAAGCCCCGACAATAACTAAGGTCCCACCATTTTGTTAAACACACTGTCGCTAGCAGAATATATCTAATGTAAAGTATATTATAAGCTGTGTTATACATACGATTTGTTAACTACAGGTTGTATAAGTAAATAAAGATATTTTTTTTTAAAGGGATATATTTGCTGTCCGGTTTCATGCAGTATGTGGACTACAAGCTATACGCATACTGAAGGAATTGGAGGAATGGAGATAAGGAAGGCCGACGCATCTGCCATCTGAATAACCTTTACGTGAATGTTGTTCGTCCATTGTTACGAATATTCTCCGATTGCTCGTTCATCCATGTTATATTCAGTTCTATAGATCTGTGAGCAGCCGAGTAACGCTATCCACTACAATTCAAAAACTTTTATCAAATTATGTCTCGGTTAAGATTTATTTTCCGAAGCGCGTCGGAAACTTTGCAGATGGCGCGGGCGCGCTCACCAGAGACCTGAGCGTCATGACAACACGAGACAACGTAAACTTTAGCAACTGCACATTCTAAGCGTAATTCTAAGTTGGAAAAGAAAATTAACTATTTTCTTTTATTTTCTATTCTCTTTAACTTTTATATCTATTTCTATTTTTTCTATTCACATTTTTTGGTGATTCCTAATGTATGAGGGGGCTAAAGAGCAGCAAGAGCTTTTGATGACTGCCAGCGCTGATATATTTATTATCACATAATACAGACGAGGAGGGTAACATGTAAGAAAATCTCTTATCCCTCACAAACCGCACGAAACGCGACAGTACAGCTGCCATTTTAGAAAGGTAAAGTTGTGCTGGCCCAAATCAGCTACAATTCAGCATGGCTTTATCACATAAAGCCTGTGAACCTTATGCAAGAGCTAGGCGATATCATTGTATTTTAATATTGTAGTGAAACGAACTTGATTTACCTATTGGTAAGCAGTGGTTTAAATCACCAAAAGCAATATCCAATATGCAGATATTTGTTATAGGATAAGGGGGCAAACGTGTAGCCGGAGCCATTTTCATGACTACCGACGCCCATAGACATCCGCATAAAAGTTATACAGATGGTTGTATCCTCCTCTCCCCTAAATGGGCCATTGGCTATTTACACACCGCATGAAATGCGACAGCACAGCTGTCACTATACGCCAGTATCGTGTAAGCGAGAGGTACCTCTCGGTAAATGCATGCATTCAGCGTGCACAACCTCTTATTAAATAAAAGGCATTTGTTACTTCATAATTGTGAATGAATGGTTGGATAATTCACTTCATTCACGATAATATGTGATCGATAGTAACCCCTATCGCACAGTGATTCAGTACGTTATGTAAGTCATGGTCAAACTATGTGCCAAATATCAAGTTAATCAGTTGAGGCATTTTTGCACGAGTGATTAAAAACAACGTCAGTTTGGCTCGAAGCCTGCCACAACGCTCAAAGTGATTTAGTGTAGGTGCAATAAGAATATGGCAATGATTATATTTATATGTACATACACTAGGTGTGCCCCGGTCTTTCACCCGCTTAAGTTTCAATCCCGTGGAAATATTGAGTTTTTAAAGGGATGGCCGATTTTCAGACCTACCCGATATGCACACAAAATTTCTTCAGAATCGGTCCAGCCGTATCGGAGGAGTATGGATTATTCTGGATTGGAGTCATTTTGGACTTGCGTAACGGAAACCCTAAACTTATCTCAATAACTGAATAATTTGAGCCAAAGAGGATCGAAGCTAGGATCATTGTACCTGTGATGTGTAGGATGATCCGAAAATCCCAAAATAAACTAGCCTAGGGTAGTAATGTATTTTTTTGAAAAAGCGATTTATGATAGATCTACAGGTACTAAAATCTTAATAGTCAAATCAACTACGCGTATTTCGGGCATTTGAGCTCATCGAGGATAAAAAAGGGGGGTCAGTTCCCCCGTTTTCCCGCAGATAATAAAAATAATATCTGTGGACTTATCACACTACACTAGTCTACCCCCGTCGTAAGTTCCGTAAGGACTTGTGTTACGGGTACTATACAACGAAAATATATTTAATATATGTTGTATAATTAAAAAAAAATTATATATTTAAGATTTTTATTATAGAAATAAATATACATGGATAAACATCCATGACCTAGGCGGGATTCGAGCCCGTTACCCCTGGCTCAACATGCTCCGCTTATCCGAGCCCTGTACTACTGCGCCATCCTGGTCATCCGATGTTAGGTATATAACGCATACGTATGTAGTTAATGCTTATCCTTTCATTTTTAGTGTCAACACTGGGTACTGGTCTCCTATCAGTCCCCTTTGTACTACTTAATGATTGGAGCAGCACACGATTGCAAAAATATAACTGTGTTAATCAGCTCCAAGACACGAATGATGTTTACTCCTTAATATGAAGTAAAAGAAACGCTGTAAATCGTTACGCTATTGTAACGCTCGATCGTAGTTACAAAGTAGTTTAACTTCTTTAATTTTTTCACTCCACGCGCCTTAAAACTTCAATAGAAAACCTTACTAATCTATTATACACAGCTTCTTCCAGCGACGGATTAAACTCTGGAGGTGCCCAGGGCTTTGAGGTCTTAGAGTTCCGAAGGGGGCCCTTATAGAGGTACAAAAATGATCACAAGGCCCTCAAGCCATACGGGGCCAGGGGCTGTAGCCCCCAAAACCCCACCTGTATCCGGAGCTGGCTTCGTCATCTATATTTATAACCTAGACGTATCCGTGTAGTGTCATGCTGGTTATTATTAAATAATGCAAGTGTCGACGGTGCATGCTTTTGTTGTGTCCAACCGGAGGTCAAGTATAAAAAACCGTTGTCCCTCACATCCGCATACCTTAGGTTTTTCCAAATGAACATAATGAATCAATTTCGCCCAGGGGACTGACGTGGTCAAGGACGCGGGGAGCCGCCGCGCTGGCGAGCGGCTAGCTCCCAAGAATGGCGCTATGGGCAGGGGCGGCTGTATCTTAAATGTCCCAAAAATAAGAAATAAAATGTATGGATATTTGATTCGTAGATTGTGGTAGGAAAGTATTTTCATGTTATTCATCGCAATTTGCAAAAACATGGAAGGAATGTCAGATGGGCCCAATACAGGCTGTGTTGGGCCTATCTGACATTCCTTATCTATACGTAAATAAAACTGTAAAAGACGTCATTCTGTCTGAGTCTTGTGAGGATTTCACGCGAAAACTGAACGGATTTTGATGAAAGTTTTTTTTGTTATATAGGTTTTTTTGTTATTTAGTACTTGGTAACATTTAGGCTATAATTTATCAATATATATAACAAAAATTTAAAAGAATACACTATTGTAGTGCAAAACTACGGATTGACAATTCGGCCACATAATATTACACGTTACCATGACAATATATATCCAATAATGACAAGAATGATCAATAATAATTATAATTAAACTACCAATATGTATAGGTTTTTTCTTTTAGAGCAGGGAAAGTGAATGAACCACTTCCATGACCCGCATATGTAGATAGTGGCTTCTTCGGCTCATCCCCCCTGAATGGGCCACCAACATGACCAGAATACATGTGAGCTTCAGGAGCCGTAAGAGCTCAAGGTTTACGCCTTTGAAAATACTAGATCTAGACGAAATACAGGGTCTGATAATCCAGCTTGACTACTCCCTCTTCTATTCCCTCATGTGAGCCTGGTGTACGTTCGTGTCGAATTTAGCGACAACGCAGCGTGGCACTACCTCTTACTAAATACAATACATTCCGAACGCTTTACCCGCAGTTGCATGAATAAATTCCGATTACAATCTGTTTAAAGTAGTTTTATTATAGCCGGTGACATTCGCGTGAACTTGTGAAATCGATGTATCAGAAATATCTAGATTTTAAAGGTTAAAATATAAGTATTTATTCATTTATTAAGTAACCTTAATTGCAAAAGTGGGTGTGGCCTTTTGTAATTGCGTTTTTATGAGTTTAACATTCAAGTTCAAATTCCGAACAATTTGTAACTGCATAAAAAGTATTATAATTTCGTACGTCGAATTCATTAGTATGCGAAAAAAAAGAGTTTACTGCTGAAAACTCCGTATTTTCAGGTACCAATGGAGTTCAAGAGCGATTTTGAACTCCAGAGAGAGAGACTCGAAGAGCGATTTTGTTTTAAAAAATCTTAAATTTGCACTATCTCAAGACGTCCGTAGTGTAACTAATATTAGAAGTTTATTTAACTGCCTCGTAGTCTAGTGGTACCTAAGCATTTTCAACCAGACATGAAGATATGGGTTCCGATCCCGCGTCGGACCAATAAGTGTTGTGGGTATTTTTAAATATCTTTCTAAGTCCCGGAGTAAGGAAGTTGGTTTTATTACAGCCCCCTGCAGGGAGGACGAGGAAGGAGGGCAACGCGCCTGTATAACCTCGTTGCGGATGCCTATAGCGTCGGTAGTCATGTAAAGGGATCTTCACTCGTTTGCCCCCTTGTACGGTAAAGAAAAGCGTCAAACATCCATGCTAGGGAGGCAAACGAGCAGTTGTAGCCATTTTCATGACTACCGACGCCCATAGACATCTGCATACTACTACTACAGATGCGCTGCCCCCCTTTCGCCTCCCACCTCCGTGGACCACCGGCTACTTACACACCGCACGAAACGCGACAGCACAGCTGTCACTTTACGCCGTTCTCGTGTAAGCGAGAGGTACCTCCCCGGTCGTGCCGGCCCAATTCGGCACTACCTCTTACTTGCAGCGTGGCACTACCTACCTAGGTAGTGCCACCTATATAAATTATAATCTGGAATTTGAAATTGATTTTTATGCACTGAAAAAAAATAGGTCAAGTATTAAACACATAATACAGTGGGGCACAGGTTACTTGTAAAATAACAATATATTGATCTGTTATCGGTAGGTAGGAAAATATGTTGCCACTTGTTATTAAGCGTCGCTATCGTACACTTAAAATTATACAGAAATCACAGCTAATAAATAAATGACACCTGTATACAGGGTGGTCATCTAAAAATAATTCATGTTATGTTTTTTTTAGTATAAGGGGAGAGAAAAAAATCAGAGAAAGTTGACTACGGGCGTCCATAGATATCCGCTTAATTGTTGTTGAGTTGTGTTGCTCTCCTTCCTGCTGGACTCCAATAGACAACAATAGACGACAACTCACAAATCGCAAAACACGACAGCAATGCTAATAATTTCATGGAGAGAGGAGTAAGGAGGGCAACGATTCAGTATAACCTCCACGGGTGTGTCTATGGGCGTCGGTACTCATTAAAATGGCTCCGACTGCTCGTTTGTCCCCTTGCACTATAGGGGGCGAAAAACGGTAAAAATAGTCCAAAATTTCTAGTTCGATTTTAAGCACGCAGTGCAATATCAGCGGTACTCAAAAATCCTCCGAAAGGCGTTTTCCGAGCAGATATCCTATCGGGTCAGTAAGCTGCAGCGAGGAAACTGGTACAACTCTGCGATAGTGCAGCAGGAAATTCCCTAAAAATTACGTGGCTGTTGGATTTTTGTCATCGAAATTTTAATTTGCACACAATGACTAATGGGAAATTTATAAAAGGACAGACATATAATAAGATGATGAATATATAAACGATGTAGTGTTGGTGACTAAGCACAAAACTTTATATTTTTTCCAGTATTGAGTATCAAATGAGCAGTCGGAGCCTTCGTTGACCTCCATCCTCCATGCACACCGCACGACACGCGAGAGCACAGCTGGTTACTTTACGCCGGTACTGTGTAAGCGGGAGGTACCTCCGGTTGTGCTAGTCATATTTTATATAAAATTTTCAAAAAACTACATTATAAGTATTAATAATTCCCAAGATTACAACTTTCTGTCTGTTTTTATCTAATCGGTTCTAATTCATATTTTTAGCAGCGTTTAAAAATACGAAATGCTGATAATGGTCTTACTTTTTTTTTTGTTGACGCAGGGGAATGCCTTTACGCACGCTACCCAGAAGCCCGGGTGGCTCAACCTGGTACAGTGTCGGGCTCGACAACTGGGTTACCCCTATCGACTAAACCCCTGCGGGTGCCTTCAGCCACTAGAACACTCGTACTATAAGATTTTACTGCCACATTTTTCGTCTTCTGAGTCATCATCTGAGTATGTAAGCAATTGACGTCTACCACTTTACCAAGCTTTTCCTGAAATGATTACTCATTAAACAATAATTTAAAGAATTTAATACCATGAAACACATTATGTTCATACTCGCAAAGCAACATTCTGTAACGTTACCCTAATTGGTCGCTATAATGTTACACTTTGAAGCAATTTCAAATTGTATAAAAGGTACGTAATTATCCTTCAATACGAGTTCTATCGTGAAGGTAATCCTGAGCGCAATTTCTTCAAAATGGCACAAAATTGCGAGGGAAAAAAATTCAAAAACTTTAACGATACCTACCGTTTTTGTTCCTTCGCTTTGGCCATATCCCTCTTCTATCCTAACAAAAATAATATAAAATCTAGACTTGGTATAATGGTAGTACTCATAGCTATTCATTCCGCCATGTTGTTTTGGTTTTTCTATTATACTGTAAAATGTTTATTTGCTATGGACTTCTTTAACACAGCAAGAAATGTAACACTGGGCGTCTTGATATCGATGTTTTTTCTCAAATTCTTCTACAGCCTTTATAAAACGGAGACATATACTAGGTTGTTGAAGAAAATTTCATACGATCTCCTGAAAGCTAATGATATGAATGAGTGCTGTCAAAAAATTTACACCGAACACATAAAAATGGGCAAATTCGGTGAACTGACATGGATATATTTACCCATTTTGCTGACGGCTCAGTTTCCCATTTACGCCGCCGCAATAAATGCCTATAGCACCATAGTAAGCGACGAAATACAAAGGGTGATGGTTCACGAAACCGAATTACTTGGGTTAGAAGACAAGCAGTATGACACGCCGTATTTTGAAATTATATTTGCTTACAACTCCTCCCAAGCCGTCACAGTTGCTTTGTGTTTCGTTGGGTTCGATGCCTCTTTTTGCATTGCTACTACACACTTACGGCTCAAACTAAAGTTGTTAGCGCACAAACTTCATTCAATATTCAAAAGGGCGACTCACAGAAATGAGATAAAATTGAAATTGCAAGAAGTTATAAGAGATCATCAAGATGCGCTGGCTTTTTTTGACGATTTACAAGACATGTACGGTGGTTGGCTTTTTATGATATTCGGTATGACATCAGTGACGATGGCCTTAAACCTGTATTTGATATATGTGCTGCAGAGGATGGATCCTAAGTATGTGACGTTCACGATAAGCTGCATCATCCACATGTTGAACCCGTGTTATTACAGCAGTCAGATAATACAGGTAATGCATAACTTGTTCTAATTTTATAATGCTGAAGAGTAAACTCTTCTATCATTGAACGTGCAAATCTCAGGAAAAAGGTCTGATTTAGAAAATACTTTCGATGTCAGATATCCAATTTACTTAGGAAGATTTCTAACCCTCAGACGCTATAATAAATAGGAACGTGCTATGCAAGTGACTCCGCGCAGCACTGCAAGTAAAATTGAATTTCACGACTACGCTGCCGCTTTTCGTGTAGTCTTGATAGTTTCAGGTGACCAGTTGGAAAAGTTGGAGAGAGGAGAGAGCAGTACATCTGCATTGTTGGTTAACTACCAAGGTCTTTGTCTCTTAAGAAGATTTTTTTTATATCATAGGAGGCAAACGAGCGGTTAGGTCACCTGATGTAAAGAGATCACCAACGCCCTCAGACATATGTAACACGAGAGGTCTAACAGATACGTTGCCGACCTTTAAGGAAAGAATAAGATCTTCAACTTGGTTATTACTGTTAATATTAATACAAATTTTCAGGCCAGCGAGGATTCAGCAGTAGATTTTTATTCCGTAAATTGGGAGAAATGGGCAGATCCAGGCATTACGAAGACTCTGATGTTTATGATCGCGAGAGCCCAGAGACCCCTGTCCTTGACGGGAATGGGAATGGTGAAATTCAATATGCAATTATTTATTTCTGTAATGCAGTTTGCTTATTCTTTTTTTACCCTCATTACAAATTAAAGACAGAAAAAATACACACTGAATCCTTTTTGTCATAGTATATTTTCCAGATTTAAAATTTTAGATTTCCTCTAATTCCTGCACCAGTTTTGATACTATTATTCTTCTATTATATCTACCACTTATACGTAAATGTTACTTGTTCTTGTCTCGCATTAGCGTTTGTAATCAGTCCGTAATATTCTTGAAGATATTTCAAAAAGTTTTTAATTTACTTTATTTTTTAGAATCAATTATTTCTTTATACAAAATGTAAGTCCTATGAAATTATTTCGAATGATATGAATATGGTTATCTCAGATATAATAGTTTTCAGTGGTATACCTATGATACATCTAGGTAAAATTCTGACAAACATTAGAACTTATTTAGATTTCTACCAGGTTTTCATCATTTTTTTGGCATGAAACAAGGATTAAATGAACTTTGCTTCATCTTCATAAACATCATTCATCAACACTTATGTAATAAAGGCATATTTCTTAAAAAGTTTTTTAATATAAACCTATTCACCAGTCTTTCCGACTATATTATGTACAGTTTATAAAGATGTTGTTATTATAATAATATGGAGATAATATTACATTAAAGCTGGAAAGGATAAAATTAGAAAATACCCCTTCCGTAAAACTATCAAAAAAGGTCACTTGACTTTGATTATTTAAAAAATAATTAATAAATATTTATCTAATTTATAATATTAATAAATAATAAACTGTTTTTATCTATCATGTTTTTTATTTACCATGGTAGTATTGGATATTGCAGATGAACATTAAAATTGACAGAAAATTCCTTTAGACACTATCAAATTTTTGAACGAATTATAGTCATTATATATATGTTATGCTTCGGATCTCTTTTTACAAAATTGCGCAGACGTTATAGTTTATGTGTAGGAGAAAACCAATACTTTAAAATAACATATATTACATTTTAATATTTTAATTAAATAAAACGAAATTCACACTGGTTCACGTACACAATGCTTCAATTCATTCAATATTCAAATTGATTATCGTAATTACAATTACATAATTGTCATATTATGATGTTTAGTTTGTAATTAGAAAAAAGTTTCACTTAGATCGAATTTCGGCGGGCGAAAGAAACGGGCGATCACTAGTCATATTAAGTAAGGTTATAATAAATCATGCATAACATGTCTGTATTATATAAAATAAATAAATAAACTACTGTTTATTGCGGACCAGATCCATATGTAGTACGAGTAACATCGAAATACTTAAAACTATGTTAGTAATCATCACATTATTAAATTCATTTTCATTATTCCTTTCAATAAATTAAAATAGAAATTATGTATTATTACATAGTCACAATAATACATTTAATATATAAAATACATTTAATCACATATAATTATAATTATTATTTATTATTATCGTTAGCAGTACCCAATTATTGTTACCATAATTTATTTTTCATCACATCTATTCGAAAAGAGGCAGTTTGATCCTCGTAAACAGGGAGCAAAATAGCTCTTTGATCCTTAGGGATGGAAAGTGATTAGAATTTGGAACGTGGATAAAATCGTGTGTCAAAGCCCCAATGACCAGATAAGAAATTAATTACTATCCGGCCACACGGGTGTCATGGAGTCATGACGTCAAGGTGACCTTGATGTCATGAGGTCATGACACCACACCATTTCGAACTTTGTATGAACAAATCGCTGGCTTTATGGCAAAATAATGTCTTCATTGGCGAAATTCAAAAAAAACTCGGAAAATGTTTTTTTTTATGGTATAGGGGGGGCAAACGAGCAGTCGGAGCCATTATCATGACTACCGACGCCCATAGACATCTGCATAGAAGACAGCCTCTACACAAATGCGCTGCCCTTCTTTCTCCTCCCACCTCCACGGGCCACCGGCTACTTACACACCGCACGAAACGCGACAGCACAGCTGTCACTTTACGCCAGTCTCGTGTAAGCGAAAGGTACCTCCTCGTTCGTGCCGGCCCAATTCGGCTGCATGCAAGCATGCAGTGTGGCACTACCTCTTACTAAAATGATTAGTTGCAGTACTCATTTTCTCATAGAGGGCGATGAAAAGTAGAGTGTTCACCTCGGGAGCAACACTATTTTTGAAGCTCGAGTACTTTGAATCCCTCGCTACGTTCGGGATTCTACTCTAGAATTCTTCGCTCTGCTCTGGATTCATAAAACACTCTCGCCTGAAATAGTGTTTTGCTCCCTAGGTTAACAATCTACTATTCTTCCGGATTAAACTGCCACACTTATTCATTTGTGTATTAGTTAGTGCATACTGTATGTACCATATGTTACGTGACAGTGACATATGTCACCTCGATGCCTAAGATAGCATATATATATTTAGTACAGCCCCAGAGGGCGTTGTGCATAGATGGTGTGTGTCGTCCTGATCCATCTACGATGTATCGCGTATAAGATATGAAATGACCTGGTTTATGTATGTGTGCCTAATGACCGTTCATGTACAGTGTACACAATCACACACTAAATACCATAGAGCAGTGGTTTATGTACTAACTATCATATCTATAAGACAAAACGCTCAAGATGGTGTTGGAGCTAGCCCGTACCCTAGGCGCCACAGATGGTGTAGAAGCAGTCGACCCTCTTGCTCGCGGACATCCCCAACGCTCTGCAATGCCATGGCAGCCCCATCAGCGCTCTGAGGGCATTGTTGTACTGGACGGGAAGAGCGCTGTACTGCTTTTGCAAGTACTCTAGCTACAAGCAGGTGTAGGAGAGACCTTGATAAAATATGCATATTTTTTGTAAATTTTTGCGAAAGTAATTATTTGTCAATATTTCTTAACCTCAAAAACGTTCTGTGATCGGTTGAAACTTAGATGACGTCACTGGCAAGTAAGCTCTCGCCGTACCGCCAGGGAACGTGCACGAAACATAGAGGCAGCACTTTCGCCGCTCTAGTGATAATTTAAGGAATCAAGTGCTAGCAAAACACTAAGCAAAAGACAGTGAAAATGACATGTTGACATATGTCATATCATACGTACAAACGAAAATTTGCTAGCATTCGGTTCACATTTCAGCCATTAGTTAGCGTGCCAGTCTAGAAGCGTGATCCCTATTGTTTACAATTATTGTCACTTGCTTGTGACGTGTCTTGTCGAATGGCGCCGTCATGGCACTTTGCATGTTTTAGGCACGAGTATAAATTCAAACTTTAATATTATTTTTTATTGTACTGCTTATTTTCTGCGTTTTGTGCGGTGTGTACCTAAGTAGCCGATAGCCCATGGAGGTAGTAGAAGAAAGAAGAGCTGCGCATCTGTATAGCCTCTATGCGGATGACTAGGGGTGTCTGTAGTCATGAAAATGGACGTAACCTTAATTGCAAAAGTGGGTGTGGCCTTTTGTAATTGCGTTTTTATGAGTTTAACATTCAAGTTCAAATTCCGAACAATTTGTAACTGCATAAAAAATATTACAATTACGTACGTCAAATTCATTGGTATCCGAAAATAAGGAGTTTACTGCTGAAAACTCCGTATTTTCAGGTACCAATGCAGTTCATGAGAAGAGAGATTTTGTTTACAAAAATCCTAAATTTGTACTATCTCAAGACACCTGTAACCTTTTTTTTTTGAAAACGCAGGGGAATACCTTTACGTACGCTATCCAAGAGCCCGAGTGGCTCAACCGGGTACAGTGTCGGGAGCGACAACTGAGTTGCCCCTGTCGATTAAACCCATGCCTTCAGACGCTATAATTCAATTCAAGCAAACGCATCAGACGGTGCGCCCCCGTTCGGTCACGGGAGATAAGGTGCACGGCAACGACACACCGAAACACCTCTCCTCCAGGGACCTCTCTTCCATGGACGCATCCAGAGGGAGCTCTGGGGAAGCCCATTCGAAACGTCCCCTCCTGGGATCCCTCATAGCTTCACCGTGGTGGTTGAACGGTTATTAAGCCCTTCACCACGACAAAGTCCGTCGAGGGGGAGACTCCTGTAACCTAAACTAACCTAACTAATATTAGATTTTTTTTTTATTGCCTCGTAGTCTAGTGGTAAGCGTGTTCAACCAGACGTGGAGATCTGGGTTCCGATCCCGCGACGGACCAATAAGTGTTGTGGGTATTTTTAAATAACTTTCTAATTCTCGGAGTAAGAATTGGAACTGGAGGGAGGACGAGGAAGGAGGGCAACGCGTCTGTGTAACCTCTATGCGGATGTCTATGGGCGTCGGTAGTCATGTAATTGGTTCTTTTGCTAGTATGCTCCCTTGTACTGTGAAAAAGTCGTCAAGACGTCGGTGTTGCGCCTGATTTCTCTCTGATTAAACTGTCGTCCCATCGGTATATGAGAATGAATAGAGTGCAGTAATTGCGTCTACGCACACACACATGACACATACATATTATGTAGGTTACAATTTGGAATTTTCATTGATTTTCATGCCAGGAAAGAAATTAGGTCAAATATTATACGCATAGGTATACCGTGGGGCATAGCTAACTTGTAAAATAACAATATTATATTGATTTGTTATCGGTGAGTAGAAAAATATGTTGCCACTTGTTATTAAAAACGTCTCCATTATACTCGTAGAATTATACAGAAATCACAGTTGAGCATAAATAAATGGAACTAATATACAGGGTGGTCATCTAAAATAATTCAAGAGTTTTTGTTTTTTTTTAGTATAAGGGGAGAGAAAAAAGTCAGAGCCAGTTGATGACTACCGGCGTCCATAGATATCCGCATAATTGTTGTTGAGTTGTGTTGCTCTCCTTCCTGCTGGACTCCAATGGACAACTGTTAACTCAAATCGCAAAACACGACAACAATGCTTTGATTTCATGGAGAGAGAGGAGGAAGGAGAGTAAGGAGGGCAACACTTCAGTATAACCCCCACGCGGATGTCTATAGGCGTCGGTACTCATGAAAATTCGTCCCTTATAGGGGGAAAAACGGAATATTTGTTTCTAGTTAGATTTTAAGAACGCAGTGCAATATTAGATGTGCTCAAAATCCTTGGAAAGGCGTTGGTGCTATCCGACAAATAAATGTTTCCAATGTTTCAGGCCGACGCGATGTGCTAAATCCGACGAAAACGCCCTCTCTGTGAAAAAAGCGAAGCGTAAAAAAGCGGTATACAAGACCCAAACAAGACAGCAAAAGTTTCAAATGGCTATTCATAAATTAGTATTTTGCACTATAGGACACTCGTACTAAAATATAAGATTTTACTGCCACATTTTTCGTCTTCTGAGTCATCATCTGAGTATGTAAGCAATTGACTACCACTTTACCAAGCTTTTCCTGAAATGATCACTCATTAAACAACAATTTAAAGAATTTAATACCATGAAACACATTATGTTCATACTCGCAAAACAACATTCTGTAACGTTACCCTAATTGGTCGCTATAATGTTACATTTAGAAGCAATTTCAAATTGTATAAAAGGTACGTAATTGTCCTTCAATACGAGTTCTATTGTGAAGGTAATCCTGAGCGCAATTTCTTCAAAATGGCACAAAATTGCGAGGGAAAAAAATTCAAAAACTTTAACGATACCTACCGTTTCTGTTCCTTCGCTTTGGCCATATCCCTCTTCTATCCTAACAAAAACAATATAAAACATAGACTTGGTATGATGGTAGTGATCATAGCTATTCATTCCGCCATGTTGTTTTGGTTTTCCTATTATACTTTAAAATGTTTATTTGCTATGGACTTCTTTAACACGGCAAGAAATGTAACACTGGGCGTCTTGATATCGATGTTTTTTGTCAAATTCTTCTACAGCGTTTATAAAACGGAGACATACACTAGGTTGTTGAAGAAAATTTCACACGATCTCCTGAAAGCTAATGATATGAATGAGTGCTGTCAAAAAATTTACACTGAACATATAAAAATGGGCAAATTCGGTGAATTGACGTGGATATATTTACCCATTTTGCTGACTGCTCAGTTTCCCCTTTACGCCGCCGCAATAAATGCCTATAACACCATAGTAAGCGACGAAATACAAAGGGTGATGGTTCACGAAACCGAGTTACTTGGGGTAGAAGACAAGCAGTATAACACGCCGTATTTTGAAATTATGTTTGGCTACAACTCCTCCCAAGCCGTCACTGTTGCATTATGTTTCGTTGGGTTCGATGCCTCTTTTTGCATTGCTACTACACACTTACGTCTCAAACTAAAGTTGTTAGCGCACAAGCTTCATTCAATATTCAAAAGGGCGACCCACAAAAATGAGATAAAATTGAATTTGCAAGAATTTATAAGAGATCATCAAGATGCGCTGGCATTTTTTGACGATTTGCAGGACATGTACGGCGGTTGGCTTTTTATGGTATTCGCAATTACATCGGTAACGATGGCCTTAAACTTGTATTTGATTTATGTGCTGCAGAGGATGGATCCTAAGTATGTGACGTTCACGATAAGCTGCATCATACACATGTTGAACCCGTGTTATTACAGCAGCCAGATAATACAGGTAATGTATATTGTATAACTTGTAATAATAATAATGCTGAAGAGTAAACTCTTCTATCATTGAACGTGCAAATCTCAGGAAATAAGGTCTGATATAGAAAACACTTTTGATGTTAAATATACAATTTACTGAGGAAGATTTCTAACCCAACGTACTATTCGAGTTACACCGCGGAGCACTGCAAGTAAAATTTTTGAACGTCACGACTATGCTGCCGCTTTTCGTGTAGTCTTGATAGTTTCGGGTGGCCAGTTGGAAAAGGTAGAGAGAGGAAAGAGCAGTACATCTGCATGATAAATAGGTGAATGTTAAAGACGTTGGTTAACTACCAACGTCTTTGTCTCATAGGAAGATTGTTGGTGGTTTGCCATTACGTACCCTTCAACTTGGTTACCACTGTTAATATTAATACAAATTTACAGGCCAGCGAGGATTCTGCAGTAGATTTTTATTCCGTAAATTGGGAGAAATGGGCAGATCCAGGCATTACGAAGACTCTGATGTTTATGATCGCGAGAGCCCAGAGACCTCTGTCCTTGACGGGAATGGGAATGGTGAAATTCAACATGCAATTATTTATTTCTGTTATGCAGTTCTCTTATTCTTTTTTTACCCTCATTACAAATTAAAGACAGAAAAATGCACACTGAATCATTTTTGTCATAATAAATTTTCAGATTTTAAATTTTAGATTTCCTCTTATTCCTGCACCAGTTTTTGTTACTATTTTTCTTCTATTATATCCACACTTATACGTAATTGTTACTTGTTTTTCTCGCATTAGTGTTTGTAATTAGTCCGTATGTTCTTGAAGGTATTTCAAAAAGTTTTAAAATTACCTTATTTTTAGAATCAATTATTTCTTTTTACAAAATTTAAGCCCTATGAAATTATTTCGAATGATATGAATATGGTTATCTCGGATTTAATAGTTTTCAATGGTACACCTATGATACATCAGGTAAAGTTCTGACTAACATTAGAACTTATTTAGAAATCTACCAGGTTTTCATCATTTTTTTGGCATGAAACAAGGATTAAATGAACTTTGCTTCATCTTCACAAACATCATCATTCATCAACACTTATGAAATAAAGGCATGTTTCTTCAAAAGTTTTTTAATATAAACCTATTCACCAGTCTTTCCTACTATATTATGTATAGTTTATAAAGATGTTATTTTAATATTATGGAGATAATAAACTAAAGCTGGAAAGGATAAAATTAGAAAATATCCCTTCCGTAAAACTATCAAAAAGTTCACTTGACTTTGATTATTTAAATAATAAAAAATAAATATCTCTATGTCTAACTGTGTAACTTCGGACCCTTTTTTACAAAATTGCGTAGACGTTATAGTTTATGTGTAGGAGAAAGAAAGCAAATATTTTAAAATACTATATAGTAAATTTTATTATTTTAATTAATTAAAACGAAATCCACACTAGTTCACGCATACAATGCTTCAATTCATTCAATACTCATATTGATTATCGTAATTACAAATTACAATTAAATAATTGTCATATGATATTTAGTTTGTAATTAGAAAAAGTTTCACTTCGATCGAATATCGATCTACGGGCGATCACTAGTCATATTAAGTAAGGTTATAATAAATCGTATACAATATACGTGTCTATATTATATAAAATAATAAGTAAATAAACAACTGTTTATTGCGGACCAGATCCATATAATATGTAAGTAACATCGAAATACTTAAAACTATGTTAGTCATCAACACATTATTAAATTCATTTTCATTTTTAATTTCAAAAAATTAAAATAGAAATCATATATTATTACTCATTACATAGTCACAAAAATACATATAATGACATATAATTATTAGTATTATTTACTATCATCGTTACTATCAGTACACAATTATTATTACAATCATTTATTTTTTTCCTGATTAAACTGCCACACTTAGTTATTTGTGTATTAGTCAGTACATGTACCATAGAACAGTGGTCTATGTACTAACTATCATATCACAAAACGCTCAAGATGGTGTTGGAGCTAGCCCGTACCCTACGCGCCACAGATGGTGGAGAAGCAGTCGACCGTCTCGCTGACATCCCCGACGCCCTGCAGTGCCGTGGCAGCCCCATCAGCGCTCTGAGGGCATTGTTGTACTGGACGCGAAGAGCACTGTACTGCTTTTGCAAGTACTCTAGCTACAAGCAGGTGTAGAAGGAGAAACCTTGATAAAATATGCATATTTTTTGTAAAATTTTACGAAATAAACAAGTAATTATTTGTAAATATTTCTTAACGTTAAGAACGTTCTGTGATCGGTTGAAACTTAGATGACGTCACTGGCAAGTAAGCTCTAGCCGTACCGCCAGGGAACGTGCACGAAACATAGAGGCAGCACTTTCGCCGCTCTAGTGATCATTTTAGGAATCAAGTGCTAGCAAAACACTAACCAAAAGACAGTGAAAATGACATGTTGACATTTGTACGTACAAACGATGTTCATGATTGTTCATACGTACAAACGATGTTCATGATTGTTCATACGTACAAACGAAAATTTGCTAGCATTCGGTTCACATTTCAGCCACTAGCTAGCGTGGCAGTCTAGAAGCGTGATCCCTATTGTTTACAATTATTGTCACTTGCTTGTGACGTGTCTTATCGAATGGCGCCGTCATGGCATTTTGCACTGTTTTAGGCACGAGTGTAATAATTCAAACTAATATTTTTTTTATTGTACTGCTTATTTCCTGCGTTTTGTGCGGTGTGTAAGTAGCCGGTAGCCCATGGAGATAGGAGAGGAAAGAAGGGCTGCGCATCTGTATAGCCTCTATGCGGATGTCTATGGGCGTCGGTAGTCATGAAAATAGACACAGCTGTCACTTGCACCAGCGGCCCCCACCTTGTCAGACCCTATAATTATGGGAAATTTAAAAAATGCGACGTGAACTTATAATTGGCTACCAAAGTGCTAGGTTGTGAAAAAAGTACTGTTCTCCGTGAGAACGCGTTTATGGACTCCGATTCAAATCCAATTAGCAAATTAACAACGATTGTTGTATGTCACAGCATAATCAGTAATTAGAACACCTGACGGGTAACACGGAGGTAATACCATGCTGTATTACCGCAGAATTATTAGGCCAAAAAGAGGAAGTGCCACGCTGCATCATGCATTTAGCCGAATTGGGCCGGCACGACCGGGTAGGGTAAGTACCTCTAGCTTGTCGCTGGAGGGATCCTGTAGTCTGCAGATCCGGGACCCTCCACTTAAAGCGGCTGAAGGGGTTTAGTCGGTAGGGGCGTACCAAACGCCGAGCTCGACACTGTACCAGGAGCCACCCAGGCCCCTGGTAGCGTGCGTAAATGCATTCCCCTGCGAGAAAAAGAAAAAAAAAAGTACCTCTAGCTTACACGATACCGGCGTAAATGATTTCGTCCGGTGTTTAAGTAGCCGGTGGCTCATTGAGGTAGATGGGAGGAGAATGGAGGGAAACGCATCTATATAACCTCTATGAGGATGTCTCTTTGGATTTATTGTCATAAAAAAGTGTCGTCGATTCCTCCTTTAGACCCGTCGACTATAAAAAAAATCACTAATTAGAACACTGAACACATGATTTATTATCTATACGGCGAAAGAGGTAGTGCCATGCTAATTCTACTGAATTAGGCCAAGTCGACCGGAAGAGAACAGTTAATCTATTCCTTTTTTCACAGATTGACTGTTAATTGTTTGTGGTGGTGTGGTGTTGTTTGTTATTTACTTAGTAACTAAAATGTAACAACTTTATTTAAAACTCACAGCTATTAACATGAAAATAAAATTACTTATATTACTATTTAACAATCACCGTTTATTTATTTATTTATATATTCTTGTACACTTAAAACACTTATATGTAAAAAAAGACATACAATACTTTGAGTACAAAGGTACAGCTTATTCCAAATAGGAATCTCTGCCAGCTGACCTATTACAGGATAATTGGCAACTTATAAGGCAGTATCGGGTGTACTTAATATTATAACTAAACTAATATATACATATAACTAATGACACAATGTATATGTTTAAAATTCACATATGGTGCTATGCAAAA
>LUGF01019632.1:80022-111740 GCA_001625245.1 Calycopis cecrops
AATAGGAATCTCTGCCAGCTGACCTATTACAGGAGAATTGGCATCTTATAAGGCAGTATCGGGTGTACTTAATATTATAACTAAACTAATATATACATATAACTAATGACACAATGTATATGTTTAAAATTCACATATGGTGCTATGCAAAAAATAAATACGTATATACATACATAACTATTTATCTATACATACTTAATAAACTAATATATAAACTAAATGTATAATAAATACATAAATAAATATATATAAACAGGTACTAAGAGGCTAGTAGAAATAATTAGAAAAAATTTAGTAAGTCTCATCATCTTCAGCCTTAAGTATGTCCTAATAAAAATATGTTTTATAAATCAAAATTATCTATCGGTCTTTAAAAAATCACAGTTATATTTATAACATGTATATAAAAAAAAACCTTTTTTTTTTTGTTGTAATATCTCCAGTTGTCTAATATTTCAAAATTAGCTTACACAACGCGAAATAATTGTGTTCGATGCTAAATTTGTGTTCAGAATGCATTAATTATTTTTTTAATATTACTTATAATGTATATAATCATTAAATGCTTTTTATCTATCTGCACTTTTCTTTAAAAAAAATATTTTATCAAAGAGTGTAAGAAATCCTTTCTTCGTAGTACCTCAAAAAAAATTGCCCCTTCAAAAGGGGCCTACAGAACGGGGCGAATTTACAACTTTTATTAACGGGGCGTATGAGTTCGTAGCCGTTAATTTGGCTGTTAATTCGATGGTAGTGTTGATATTTTAAAAAACCACTTTGTATTGAAATTTTAGTAAAAAAGTGTTTTTGAAAAAAAAAGGCCGTAATAGCAAGTAACTAATGATTTCATATTGCATTGTATAAGAGACAGAAATCTGTGTTAAAAATGTGCCTTTGATGCTGATTACGCAACAAGTATGATTCCTTTGGATTTTAAAGAATTTTGATAACAGGTATGGAAAATAAAAAAAGGCACTGTTCTTCAAAAATTGAATTGAACTGATAAAATAATTGTCCAATGATAAAAAATATACTTTCACAATTAGTGGAAACAACGAGTTTCGTCGAGGGATAATGTTTTGAATATTTGCCTAATAAAGTAGTAAAATGAATATTTTTTAGAAAAATAAGTCGAATAAAGGATCTAATTTAAAATATGAAATTTCATTTACATTGCATCAGCTGCATAACCTATCAGTTGCTGCAGCGGTCTTTTTCTAATTACTGTTAAATACTATTTGATATTTAAAATGTGCATATTATACAAACAAAAAAAATAAAAAATATAGATATATAGTAGAATACGATATTAAAGTCGATGTCAAGTACGGTGCAATACGAGAGAATAATTTTATTTACGCAACGGTACAACCGTATCACGCAGGCGATAGCAAAAGTGTCCGACCCTGGCGCGCCCCCCCTCTGGCAGCTGGTGGGGGCACTACCAGCTCCCTTCACCTTCGAGCTGAGCACTACAACACAACCAATGACCGCCCGCCCCGAGCCGGCGAAAGGTTTTATATACAAGTCGAATTTGCACTGCCAAATCTCTATAAGTCAAAATATAGGGTAGTCGGGCGGTACAGTCGCTTGCAGTCGTGTTAAATAGTGGGTGCGCCCATGCATGTCACCTCGGAGACTCGGACCTTAAACACGTGTTCAGCAAATGTGCCCCTAGTTCCTCCAATTGAGCTTTGACTGTGTCAAAATGAGGTGCAGTGCCAGGTACTATTTATTGACTTTGTCCTTGTGCTTAGTGACTGAAATTATCCATGGTGTCCGAGTGGTCCCGAAACGAAAGAAAGGTAAATTTATTTATTTAAAAAAATATTATCACCTCCCTAATTTTTTTTTGTATTTAAAAAAACATTCACAAATAATATTATGTTCTTTAAACTTTATTCAAGTTACAACATTTTACGTTTCTCTTCAGCGATCGTTATTGTTCGGTTTTTAATATCGTATTAATATATCCTGCGGCCTCATTGCATTTGCTAGTTTGAGATCTAAGTTGCAGCAAAACATGCGTATCATAACACGAGCTCATATCGAACGCTCGTGGTCTCGATATAGATATAATATACTACTTTATATCATATCACATCACTACTAATTTTAATTATTACATTAGCGCATTTTATTTGTTTTGATGGGGTTGACGTACCCATGTGGATAGAAACCCCCTTTAAATTAATCAAAAAAATTAAAAAATATAACAAATTTTATGTTACTGATATTTCTAGCAAATAATTACAAACAATACATTGAGTACTAGCGATGTACTTTGATATAATTGAGTTATATATCAATATAGCTTGTATAATGCACAGGGTAGATCAGTAATTAGCTATTGCATTAGAAACTGACTTAGCAAGTTAGCATGCCTAAAATGAGCATAGTGTAAATGATTCATAAAGTTTGTTGACGTTCTATACGAGATATTCATGTTCTTTAAATTATAGCCATGAAGGGTTAACGATGAGTTTGATTTATGCTGTTATTAAATTTATTCTATTTTACTAATGCATATATATGTATATTTATTAAATAAATTGTATCTATTTACGTACAATTTATTATATATTATGTGAGGTACGTACGATTATATTAAACAATTCATAATACATGTAATTATTTAATTAGCATCTTAATTTAATTTTCATTTTGAATTCTAGCATAGCATTATATTTTTTGTCATGAATAATTCTGAATTAATAGAAATTGTGTTTTTCAAATATTAGTATATAAAAATGAAAATTTTCTGATAAAATTTTAGTCCGTAACTGACAAAAATATTATCAATGAAAGTTTTATAAATATATTTGATAAGTTTATTCAACATATCAACTAAAGAATTCCACTAAAGAAATAACGCACCTCCCTTATTAACATAACGCATACATTTTTTTTATTAGTTTGCATACGAAATCCATTAATATTAATTTTTATTATTTCATATATTAACTAAAAATAATATTATACATTCGTGAAATATCGTAACAACAAAAACGATATTGCACATTTATGTTTAATTAAAAGAAATAACAAATTATTTTTTTCAAAACAGGACCGATTAAAGAAACTAAATACAAATACGTGTTTATTTATAATCATTAAAATGAAAATGAAATTCCCTGATAGAAAAATATGTATCAAAAAATATATATTTATTTTACTAATTTGGAAGTAGGGACGTTAGATTTAACAATCAAACCATTTGGGAACCACTGCATCAAGAGATAAGTTATTACAATCGTGTTGTATCTGCTTACTGTCTTTAATCATTTACCACATACCTCTACACCCCTTATCTTCATCCATGTTCATCATCTTCTTATACTCTACCATCGCAATAGTTAAATTCGCTACGAACAATACGTTAATCCCAAAGCTCCCTAAACATCTTACAAACATCAATTATTATTAATAAAATAAGCTCAAAATTAGTTTCAGTTCCACCAAAATTAAAAAAAAACACTCATTAGACTATTCCAAACCCAATCTGGTCTAAGAAGAACCTTAGTATGATAATCATTATAAAATAAAAAAAGAGTTATATATTGATATAATTGTAAGGTGTATTAAATATGTATTTATATTTATTTATTCAAATTCCAATTCAAAAATTTGTATGTGAAAATGCGGTACGTAGTTGTTATAATAATGTTTTGTCCAGCAAATTTGCATTTTATTTTATGGCATATAATACATATTACACATTATTAATACAATGATCAAAAGAAATATGCCACCTTGGCATAAAAATATTTTTTCAAAGGCATATTTCCCATAACTACACATTTTACATGACACTATAAAATTGTAAAGTGGTTTTTAATTAATGCATACCATATGATATTTAAGTATTAGGCAACAATATAATTTATAATACAATTATAACAGAGTTCATTTTGAATTGACCGTGACCCTAATAAACATTATTTGGTACGGCAATCACAATTAGCTGGTGGGAATTTGTCTAATAACTATATTTTGGTTTACCACTAAGATTGTGTGAGTGAAGCAATCATTATTAATGAAATGCCACTTCATGAATTATTATTATTATTATAAATAGGTATCCATTATTGAACAAAAGCCTCCCTACATTTTTTCCACTATTTTCTGGCCTGTTCATCGCGCCAATCAGACCATACTTTACAAATGATCTATTAAACTACTTTAAGAAAATAAAAAACAGAAATGGAAAAAACGTTATGGACCAATAAAATAAAATATAAAATAATAAAAAATAAAATTTGTAGGTTAAAATCATAAACCCTATTAGTGAAATATTTATATTCCTAGCTATAAAGGTCCCGTTTTTTTGTGGCAATAAATGCGATCATTTATCGAAATAAACCACATTTTAAGTAGAACAAAGTTGTTTATATTATGTTCTAAATTTCAACAATAAGTCCAGACATATTTTGAAGATTATCCAGGACATCGTACCATAATATAATGATTATATATTAAGATAAAGTGATCAATTTGTTAATTTCATTTGAATTATGTACGATAACTTACTCACTCTCTATTCAACTGGCAAAAATACATCGATACCTATTAATTTATTTTCATAGCAGTGGTTAGTTGCGCACAAATTGTACATGCATGCATCTACATAACCAAGTACCGACAGCAACTAATTCTCGGTATTAGATGGAAATTTCACGCCTATTGAATTGAAACTTGGTCGGATGCAATTTCATTACAATTATGGCGCCAATCTCAACAAGTATGTTTATTTTGTAGATAACATTATATGATTTTCAATAAAATAACACCGTTCACGTTCTATTTAATTTTTATGATATTGATTTATAATATTAATATTGAATATTAATTTTATTATTAATATTATAATATTGATTATTATCGTTAATGTTCTATTTATTTTTTATAATACAAATAGATTTTCTGGTTTATTTGTAAAAAAAATATACAGATAAGTTTCAATTAATATTCATGACACCATTGATTCTATTGAGTTTTACATTTGGAAAGAAGAACTGTATTAAATATTAGATGATGATTTATAGCAATACACTGTCATTTTAAGAAACTAGCCAATTGTGCAGGCTATTAATATATAATATATAAATATATTTCATGAGTGTGTACTCAGGCAGGCAAATCAGCCGCTGACTCGACGGTTTAACTGTTCCTTAACCTCGAGCACTAGAGCGTAATACGACTAAATTCCTAACTTTAGACTGCTATTAAAAATTAAAAAATCCCAATAACAGTTTTTGGTCCGACCTGGACAACAAAACCGGGAACTTCCTTCCTTCGAGAATATAAATTCCTAAGTGAGATAAAAATAGTCTTAATTTGCATTCTTAATTTGATTTTGATTTATACCGTTACATTTTAAAATTATCTATATTTATTTTTATACATGTCTATAAATGTACTCATTTAAAATTGGATGATACATCGTAAAATAGAAACTCGTTGGAGCTCGACCTCGTTTCTTGATAAAAACTTGTACGACCAGAACGATTAATTTGTGAAATTGCAGTTATACATTAATGCAATGACGTTAGACACTGTTTGATTTGATGACGTAGCGTTTAAAACGTCACAAAGATCCATACAGCCATTAAAATTAGGTGTAGCATCGAAACTTGTCGATATTTTAAAAATACCTTCTTGAAGATAAAAAGTTTTAGGATACTAACAACAGTATAAAGAACTAAAGTACTGTAGGTACCATTACAAGCCACTGAATGAGATTAAAGATTTTTGAAAATATTTTCATATTTGTGTGTTTGTATTTTTTTTTACAAAAAATGCACTTACACAGTATTGCACAATACAAAACCTGTAGATTATGGATAAATATGTATAGCACATATTTATCATATTAATTGATAGGTGTATTCTTTAGCACTTACCGAATCTTTTAATGTTATTCTACACATTTCTGATTATGAGATTAAGAGCCCTTTGCGTCTTTATTATAAGTTAAAAAAACGCAACACTCAAAGAACGGAAAATATTACGTGCGATAGAACGCAAAGTATGTCGATACAAATAAATGCATTACAAAAAGTAGTTTTGCTTTCAATTTATGTTGGAATTTGTGAAAAAAGACGACGGACGAACGAATTTGGTATTTATCCGGTGTGATACAAAAAGTTTAGTGATTCCTTCTACTTTACACTAAAGGTGTTAGTTCCAGAAGTGCGCAAAGTGAATTAACTTAAATTCTTACATTATAATTTTTACAGGTTATTTATACCTGTAAATATTATAATATTTAATATTCGTGGACTTTACACACTACGTTAGCCTAGCCTTGTGCTAAGTAAGTACCGCAAGGCCTTGTGTTACGGGTATTAGACAACGAAATGTATTTAAGTTTTTTATTATAGTAATACATCTATAAACATGGCGCAACCTGCTACGCTTATCTGAGCATGTAGCACTGAGCTAGTCGATCTGTCAAATCTTTATAGCTACCTACAATTACAGTCCATATGTTCAAGTTACTAGTAGAAAACTCAATTTCAAACATTAGTTCAAGAATAAATCAATAAATAAATCACTTATATGTGGTTTACACATTAATGTATTGATTCATTACAGTTGAATTTTGTTAAAACTACACGCCTTCAACATACCCAAACTATACTAATATTCTAAAGAGGCATGGTTTCTAAGTTTGTTTGTTTGTAAGGGTAACCCCTTATTCGGTAATGCTCCGATCACGGAAATTATTTCACAAACAGAAAGCTACAGTTTTAACCTGTATACTAAATCAACTACTTGTTTTCTTCTTAAAATGTACTAATTATATTTTTGTTTTCTTAAATACATAACTTTTCTGTATACATATTCATATAGTAGCATGCATATTTATGTAGCTCTAGTAAATATAATTAAACATTTTTAGTAATATTTTTTTTTTTATGATATAGGGGGGCAAACGAGCAGTCGGAGCCATTTTCATGACTACCGACGTCCACAAACATCCGCATAGAGGCTATACAGATGCGCTGCCCTCCTTTCTCCTCCCACCTCCATGGGCCACCGGCTACTTACACACCGCACGAAACGCGACAGCACAGCTGTCACTTTACGCCGGTCTCGAGTACCTCCCCGAGAGAGAGAGGTACCTCCCCGGTCGTGCCGGCCCAATTCGACTGCATGCAAGCATGCAGTGTGGCACTACCTCTTACAAATATAAAAATGGAAACAAATATGGATAAATGGAGCAAAATATTGAGTCATCTCGTACTGATAATGTTTTACTGTTAACAATTAGCTCATATAACATGTTCAATTATATTATCACGTAATAAAGGGGTACATAAACTCTATAACGATTATAATCTTAGGCAGAAGCGTGACGGATTGCGTTCGTACACGAGTTAGATGATTTTTAACCCATTTTATAAACTTAGTACTTCACAGGCTAAAGAACTCTGAAATAAATTAAGCAATGTTGTTTATTGAGTCCAAGGGTTATAAGTAATCACTGACAATCAGCGCGATTTTAGGGGGCAAACGAGAAAATTGTTAGGGATTTCCGCCACCCAAAGACATCCACATTCCACGTGACTAGAAGTTACTAGACGTTTAAGAAAAAAGGTACGCTGTTTTCTTCAAAAGTAGTGTTGCATTGAAAATACTGTAGGATGCAGATAGTTCTGCAGTAACATAATTTATTAAACCTATGGTATTAAGGTCAATAAAATCTTTGTTCCTTTCAAAGTAAATTTTAAAAAATCATTCCATGTAAGCAAATCGTTCGTGGGTAAAAGTTTTTTCATTGTTTCAGTCGGAAGACAAACACCTTTGACCAAACGTTGTTTACAATACAAATGAATATGTCATTGATCGATCCCCGCTAGTGTTGTACTCGATTTGAATTTCAAATCGATTTTTTTCTTCACACGATACTGATTACGTGTGTGGCATGCACATCGATGTCCTTTTCTAGTGTGTTTAATATGCGATACCATAAAGTAGAGAGTTAATTTACTTTTTTTCGTGAAATTTCTATGTGTCGTAAATTACTAGAAAACAATGACTCCGCATTTTTAACGACACACGTTTAGTCTAGACCATGAGGCACATAATTTTACTTGTATCTCTATGTGGCCTTTATTACATTTGCATTTTCTATTTACATGTACAAACAACTATAAGCTTGTTTTGCTATTTTATTTTTAAGTGATAAAGATTACTTACTCAGGTGATTAGCGACATCCATGTTACTCTTTTTATCAAGGGGCCAGTCGTGGCTCTAGATGAATAAACGTCCGTAAAATTATTAAGCACATATTGTGTTGGCTTTTTTCCTTACTACCATCCAATTGGCCACCGATACAGAAACCGTCATGCGACTTATACGAGGACTCTCTTTTTCTCCATCCACTATTAACGACAGGACTATAATATGACTATAATTTGTTAGCTAAAACTACCGATTTGACTGCAATGCGTACATCGCTCGTATGAACCTAAAAATGCATGCATAGCTCATGTGAACCTAAAAATGCATGCATAGCTCATATGAACCTAAAATCTACATCCATTTGTAGTTTATGATTCAGATTCCAGATAGGTTACGCAAGCGCTCTCTACAGCCAACGTTAGGTCGGAGCCCTACCCCGCCGCCATTGTTTCATTCACTATTGTAATATTGCCAGTAAGTGATAATTACCCGGTGTTGCCTGTATAAAAAAGTAGGTTAGTGAGGAAAGAAACGCATTGGGAGATTTGCGTTCTAATTGCATTCAATTCGTTTGCAAATGGTCGTGTAAAGTCAAGTAGCGGCTACAATTTCGTGAATTTGACAAAGTGATCGACAACGTGACTGACTCGGTGTTACAACTCATATTCGCCACGAGCCACACAAGACGTGACACCATAGCTGTCACATTGCGTAGGTGCCGTATTACCCAGAGGTAGCCCCATGTCATGCGGCCCTCTATGCTTCAACAGGTCACAATCTTAGCATATTTTGGATCAAACTCCTCTCAACCTAACCTCAATCTTCATAAAAGTACATGAAAACGGTTAAAGGCCGTCTGCAGGAAGGATATATCGTTGGCTAGTCACGCCCAAATTAGGTCCGGTATGCTCTATATCCGCTTAGCATAATATGTTAACTAACACATCGTATCGTTTACTCAAGTTTCTAGCAGAGCAAATTGCGCTTCCTTGACCCGCGGGGAAGAAGGCCAGGAAAACGGCCGTGAGTTATCACTTGCAGTCAGGTGATCAGTTCGTTTGATGATTCGTCCACGTGGATGCCAGCATGGCTGCTATGCGACTTGTGTTTTGGTCATGTCCCTAAAATACGCTTGATTGCTTCTGTAATTCTATAGTGCCAAGGTTGTCATGGCGTTGAGGCTCAGTAGCCCAAGGTGGAGCCAAGAACATTGAGCGAAGCCAACATCTCTTTTAAGAGACTAAACAGCAGGAGGAGGAGTGTTGGGACAAGATATGAGGATAGATGCCTTACCACAATGTACTAGGGAAGAGAAGTTGGTAGAGTTGTCCTGTGATGACAACCCATTTGTAGAGATGGCGTCTGATTGCCGTAGCCTGAGCATGCCGTAGAAGTTCTTAGAAGTTTAGCAGTTCCAGAGGAACGCATCGTGGTTTCTGTGGGCACTATCGTATGCAGCGACTCCCAATACTCAACACCAGATCCAGATCCAGAAAGACAGGGGCCAGTAACCAGGGAACTGTATCAAATGCATAACACGATTCTAAAAATGCCGATACTTACGTAACACAATTTACTTTCGTTTTAAATTCAATTCTAGTCTTGATACAGCGGGCATCCGACGTCTAAACACACCGTTGTCACCATCAAGCTACAAGTTTACTTACGATGTATAATTTAAAACTTTCTCTAAAGACCGCCGTGCCATTGGACGGATTTCCCTTTTCTTAAGTAACCGTTGACGCTTCACTGGAGTTAGTACTATAATAAGTAATAGCGATTCATCCCTTATCAGCTCAGTCTTCTATCGCAAGGGATGCATCTTTTGGCGACTAATCTTTTGTTATTTAAGCAAGAGCATTATCTCCAAACTTATTCATAGTAGGGAAGATAGATGATGACTGACTTCAGTCTACTGTTTCGCTAATTTATCAGGAATAGTGAAATATTATGATCAGGAATAGTTTAACAGATTTTTTCTCTAATATTAGACTATTCACGCCTCGTTAGTGCTAATGACAAACTTGCACAGATTTTTGTCGACAGAACATCTAGGCTTGAAACCAAACCATAGAATCGTACTTCCAACATTACCATCTACTTCACTGTGGTACGTGTTTCTAATATGACCAACTTAAGACAGTGAAGTTGGATGAGGTTAACTGCGCTTTTCAATCTCAGATATCAAAGTTGCTCTCCTCTTTTGATAATTAAGAAAAGCCTCTATCGGATTACCCCAAGGTGCTGTGTTCCACGACTGATACGGCACTGCTATTACAATACATAATAAATCTTCTGACTAGGGACATACTTAACATAACTGACCTATAGTGTGAAGTATTATTTTCATCTACGTGCTTATAATCCAATACAAATTTCCACGCAATACATTATGCCACAAGTCATGCCACTTGTGTATGATTTGCGAGATCTGTCGGGGGTTTTGCGAAGTCACTTCGCTTTTTATTTGATTACAAATACCGGCATATTTTAGTCCAGACTAAGTTTTGCGAACACGCACCGAGATTTAGAAAGTTGAGTATATTGCAGTTCAGAAATATATGAATAATTAGTAATTATAATTTTTTTTTGCTAATATCAAAGTAGTCTTGTGTGCACAGGCAAGAAATTGAGGCACCACCGGGGGGATCCCACCTTAGTTCATACAAATTAGAGATCTTTAAATATTTACTGTTCTTTTTCTCAAATTTTCGATTGTAACTACTTTCCATTTCTGTTAGAACCTTAGCACGAAATATTGTGTAAAGTGCTCTAAAGTAGAAAATGCTCAACTCTCGAAAGGAATATAATTCAAAAAAATATTAAAATAATACACAAACTTCAAAATGGTTGTGATCAAAATTAAACAAACATTCATAATTTATGATATCAATGTAAAGTTTGAAAAAAAAATAGAAATATTGCCCTCTCTAGCGGCTGAGTAAGGCAGTAACAGACAGTTGAATAGTTCAATAGCGGTTTTCTAATGGGAGTGGTATCGTGAGCGGATGAAGTATATCCTTCGCACATTGACTTATCGTATAACTTTGTAATGGTACGAGAGTTGGTACGCTAATTCTCGATGCCATAAGCTTATTGGCCGTTACATAAGACACGTCGGTCTAGTGCAATGGTTCCCAACCAGTGGTCCGCAGAAATCACAATATGGTATGCGAATGATTTTAAATTTAGCGCGTGGTAAGCCGTTGGTTGCCGTGTAGCGAGTTCCCTGGACAATAAAAGGTTGGGAACCCATGGTCTAATGGTAATGGAATACATATCATTAAGTCTTGGCTTCGATCATAGAGATAAAGATATAGTTTCTGATATGGCTTTGATAAATATTATAAGAATTTAAAGAAATTGTCAATGGCAGTCTAAAGTCCAAACCTTGACCCTCGACACTCTTGCCATATTATATAAACATGACAAGTATATCGATCCTATTTCTATAGATATACTGATGAATGAAGAGTATTTTAAAAAACTTACTTGAGTAAATAATTAGTGGAAATTGTGTAAACTTCCATCAAGATAATATACTCCAACCAAGTGTTAAAATAACAGTGAGAAACAATGAGAAATAAACGATAAGGGCCGACATGATGTAACACGGGTAATTTATAGTATTATAACAATATTCATAAAATTTGCCATCTTATGCAACACGCATAACAAAATTTCACTCGATATAATCGTGAAGTGACACACCACATTACCGCTATCTCAAATCGATTCAAAAATGACACAACACGATTTAGAAAGCGAAGCAAAACCTCAAATTTCGTCCCACATCCGAGTGATCGGTTGCATTCAATCGATTTGCGAGTCGAATGCAATTCTTTCACTTGGAGATACGCAACAGCGGCGGTGGCTAGGTCAAGAGCGGATTATTGACCGTGGCATCAAATTCGGTAAATCTTGTTCGCAGCTACATAACTTCGATATAATCGATCTGTTCGATTTCCTTGGTTTTAAAATGTTGTGGCACTGTCCGCTGAAAATAGATCATAGGTCAAATTCATTCGCTTTTTTAATACATTGGCTAAATTTTCTTATAATAATCACGTCATATCATTTTGAAAAAAAAACATACCTATTATATTATATTCTTCGTAACCGTAACCATTTTGGATGATTTTATTACTGTGAACTTATCAAAATCGATGAGTGTCTTCACATCTTTCTTTTAACAAATGTAACTCACACGAAACTCATAACTTTTTTTGCCAGTTGACAACCTTGAAGGCCTACTAAAACTAAAGAAAAGTGAGGGTATACAGCTTTTTGTGCTTAGATTGGAATGCTCCTAAACAATTTGCGGTACAATTCTTGGCGATTATAATTTCAAGACCTTTAATTGTCCTTTATCCGAGCGTGGGAATAATCACGGTACAAGTGTGACTGGTGGACCGTCGATGTAAGATAAAAGATAGATGAACAAAACCCAAACAATGTTTTAACTGCCTTTGTTTAGTTAACAATACACTAATTTCTTGATTGGTGTAATGAATATGAAGACATTATCGTTAATTATCTCACAAACCATAGCCGTGGTCCGGATAATTAGATTAAGCGATTGTTAAAGTAGCTACTCATAATGTTATGAGAATTTCATTATTATTTAGCTTCCACCCGTAGCAACGCCCGCATGGATTTCTCACTTCAAAAATGTAGTTATTATAGATATAAGCCTTCCTCTTGAATCACTCTATCGGTTAAAAAAATCCCATCAAAATATATTGCGTTATTTTTAAGATCTAAGCATAGAAACACACAGACGGAGAAAAGTGACTTTGTTTTATACTATGTAGTGATAATGTTATTCAGATTTTGTTAGATTTAATGATCTCATGACAGAACATTTTTTATAACCATATAAATTCAATTTCAGTCACATAAAGTATGCGTAGGTATTCGTTTGCCTGCCAACATATAGGTATATTACAACTATAAAATAATACAAAGACGATATTTTATGTCGGCTCTCTGTCTGTTTCTTGTGGTTCTAGTTGTAAACTATCTTACTTAAAAGCGTGACGGCTCCTAGTCTAGATTATAAGAAGTAAGTCTTTCGCTTGTCCAAGATTAAAGATATAACTGTAGGTGTCATACAGTCAGTTCCTTTTTAATTTCGCGAGTAACTTAATTTTTTCGTGGAGATTAAAATCCGTTGCACTTCTGAAGGTCATTAAAACGGGGCTTCCCTCATTACTACGATCACACCGTAATCACTTCAAAAGCTTTCATAAGGTCAGTCAAAGTGAACTTAAAACTAGATGTTTCTGCAGTATAATCAGCATGAACATTAAGTATACAATATTTTATTTTCGGTAAACCTTAATTATGCTCTTTTGTAGACAATGGGATGACATGTTTTACATTTAAGATACGTCCATGCTTTTTTTTCTTCGAAAAATTAGTAAATTACATGTACATATTGCTTACTCTTTTACAAGGCCCATTTTATTTCAAACAATTGGTTGTTTTGAAGGAAGAAAAGCAGTGATTATTAATCAGTAATAAAAAAGGTCCCACCTTTTTTCACATAACAACACTCAAATATAACAATACAAATATAGTCACGAACTTAAGTTATTTGAGATGGATCAGAATGTACAATCATTCAGCATAACGACGAATACCAGACTAAAAACGTATGTAGTTCAATTTACAAATCGTTTATTGTGAATAACTGGGCCAAACTGGGTGAAACGTAAAAAAACTTGAAACATTCTATAGAGGCTTAGAAATGTTTAACGTTTATAAGACATTGTCAGCTGGTAAATAACTGAGAAAAGAATGTGATTTGTTACTTTTTCGGCTTGTGGAATAATTACAAATTCATTTTAGATTGCGTTCACTTTTTAATCTCAACAAGGTAACCTCGGTCACTTTATCAATGTTTTTTTACATTTTTTACGAAAAGGAACAGCGCTACAAATAATACATAACATAGATAACGATAACAAATAAAGCATGGGCAATAACAGGTTTCCCTTCATATTTTTTAATGTTTTAATAACTTTGACATAATAATAATTTTGATATTATATTATTACTAGCTGCGCCCCGCGGCTTCGCCCGCGTAAATTTCGATATCGTGGAAAATCATTCCATGGCATCCCTCAGGAACATTTTTTCGGGATAAAAGCTATCCTATGTTACTTCTAATACCTCCAAGAACATGTGTACAAAATTTCATGATGATCGGTTGAGCAGTTTTCGCGTGAAAGGGTAACAAACAAACTTACATTCGCATTTATAATATTAGTAGGGATTAGTTGAATAAGCACTAATTTTCAGATTTGGTTTAACGGTTGCTATTTTAAATAAATTTATAAATAGCTATTTGCTTGAAGTCTCTACCAATCAACTCTACATCTTTATTTATAAAAATGAATGTTTGCCTGTATGTTCTATATAGAATCGTAAACCATACATTTCATCACGTGACAATCTCGAGCAAAGTTGTTATGCATGAGCCCACAAAGGCTTCTGAGTTGTTACGACCAATTTTCGATAGATGGCGCCGGCATAGCAACGCACGCAGGGTACAGCTAGTTTTTTATAAAACTTATTTTACAACTTAGACGAATTATTATTGGTGCAGTCAGTATTATAACTAATACTGAATTAGTTATGATATTATGAATATGGACTTGTGTTCAGTCAAGGTCAACATAATATGTATGCATGTATAACATAAAACTAGAATATTTTAACGGATTAGTTCCAAATGTTACTCTAGTACATAGTATTATGTTCGTAGTAAATTTCAATTGACGTAGAGTAATACAAATATGTCATATATCATAATAAATAAATAGTTATCTTCACCTGCTATATCTATTGCCTAACTATTTCGTGAAAATATTTTTTAATTGTCAATAACCTAGGAAATCAATAAAAATAGAGGGAATTCTATCGTTTTATGTTAGCGTGACGAGTTAACAAACGATTATTTTCCTTTCTTTTCACACAAAACAAAACGATTTGGTAAAAAATATAATTTACTAAAAAGACATCATTCCAGCCAAAAAATGATTAACGCCTTATTAAGAAGAACCACCGTCGTCGAGAAGACCTAAAGTGCTTTTTTTGCATAATTTTACTACACTCTGATTAATAACCTAGATTAGTAAATTTAAAACTGAATGGAACAAAAAAAGCACTTAAGAGTTAAACTAGAAAGACTAAATAAAAAAACTTGGCTACATAATTATTCATTAATAAATTGCACTTATTCAAAAATCTTCAAACTTCTGATGTAGATACAAAACAAATTGCCATACACAAGACGGTAGTCCTCGCACTAAATATTACAGAGCGGAGACAATTTTACTATGTCTATACCACATGCATAATGATCACTTTCACTTTTACACGCCTTTTTGTTATTCCACACGCGTAACAATTATTAATCGTGTGTGAACTTGTGATATAATATCCGTCTTGGTCGAAACGCTATGTTTATATAGAGCAGTCGTGTCGTGCGACGCGAGATGGCGATTTACATATTATGCGAAATGAATTTCGTAATCGTTGAAAAGTATTGTTATAATGGGAAGTTTATTACAATAATGTTTTTTTTTTACAAATTATGTCGCTCTTTATTTTTATTTTTGAGAGCAATTTTATTTTGTAGAGTTAATAAACGCTGTTTATATAGAGCAGTCGTGTCGTGCGACTCGAGATGGTGATTTACATATTATGCGAAATGGATTTCGTAATCGTTGAAAAGTAGTGTTGTAATGAGAGATTTTTTATAATAATATTTTTTTACATATTATGTCGTTGTTTATTTTTATTTTTCAGAGCGATTTTATTTTGTAGAGTTGATAAACGCTGTTATATAGGGCAGTCGTATAGTGCGACTCGAGATGGTGATTTACATATTATGCGAAATCGAATTTCGTAATTGTTGAAAGATATTATTGCGATGAGAGTTTTTTATTGATAAGGTTTTTTTTCTTTTAAGGGGCGATTTTATTTTGTACATTTTGGGTAACGCTATGTTTATATAGAGCTCTTGTGTCTTACGACGGCGATTTACATTTCATTACGGTATGCGAAATCGATTTTGTAACCGCTAAAAACACTAATTATTGTTGTAATGCGAGGGTTATTACAACAATAATACTTTTTTTTATTTATTTAGTAATTTTATTTAAAGTTTACCAATGCACAATTACAAGTCAAAATAAAATACATATCACAATTAACATATTAGACGAATAACACTCATTACAGTAAAATGTCATAGATTTGTGCTATGTTTTTATTTTTTTTATATTTTACACTTTAACATCTGTTCCTATGATTATCTTAAGTCAAATATGTAATACTGCATTAAAATTTAAATGAAGTCAGTCAAATGTATTATTCAGAACATGGAGGTTCTTAAACCTACAACAATATCAATACCAGTAAAGACAGCCAGGATAATTTTTATTGACGAAAAAAATAATCTGGTTTTCGAGACTTTGTCATGTGTTTCAATTTCAATTTACTTAATATTTATTATCATATCAATGTTATTGTTACAATGAACACAAATTTTTTCGTCAAAATTTATCACTGCTGTACTTTAATATAGTTTTAACGTTCTCTTCAAATTCTCAGGTGCGCCGACCAAATATGACAGTGTACGGCTAGAAATTGTTGTCTAGTGTTTAAATACATACACACTTCATAGTAACAATACACGTAAGATTCGAGGTCTAATATATTTACTTACAATGTTAACCGCTCTCATAGTGTAGATAAATCAAGAAAAAAACACATTTCTACGATGTGGTAAATGTGAAAATCAATGTTTAAAATTTTGATATAAACTGTATCTGGTTTACCGATGTCTTAAGTGACATTAATTTATGTTTTGTGTGATGTCTTCATGTAAAAACCGATATTTGAAATTTTGAAATAAACTGTGTATCAGGCTTTTCCAAATCTTTAAGTAACATCGACTTAAGTTTTGACGATTTCTTCATAATGAAACCCATATTCGAAATTGTGAAATTAACTATACATATATGGTTTTCCCAATTTAACAATTTAAGGAATTCTTAGATGTCCATCATTTATCACAACATAATGTACCTATCTGATGAGACATCTTATATATTATTATGTTGTAAATGCTAATCCCGTTAAAAACATATTATAATACTGTGGATTATAATAATATGTTGCCTTATGTGTAAAAATGAAATCCCTATATTACATCCTACTGTCTATGGTGTTAATATTATTTAGTCTACAAATTATTATATATTTAATACTGCATCGTTTTTCCCTTCATTTGACTTCCAAAAATACGCTCTAAGTTTCAATAATAAATACCAAAGTACCACATACGGTACTTTGGTAAAAGTGGTAAAAAAAGTAAAAAATGAGTAATTTGAATATGGGTATATTCGAATTACTCACTCAGCCCAACATAGATACAATGATTAAACATAACGTTATAAACTGAGAAATAGTAATTGGATAGTATTATTTATTGATTATTATACGTCCTGGCAAAATTCGAATCCAATTAACTAGTAATTGGCAATTTCTAGTGAGCTTACCGTTGCTATCAATATGTGATTGTAATGAAATATTAATAAAATATTTAATTCAAATAATAAAATAAGATTCGAAGGAATTACTTATTAAAAGTTAAAGCCATGCTCAATAAACTCAAACCAAGAATGCTCTTTAACATTTTTTAAATTTACTATTGGCTTTGAACGATTTCTGGCATTACATTGATTACATTTCCTTTGAAAAGAAAGGCTTTGAAATAACATCGATATACAAAACACCGATATTGATTAACGATTGTAAATCGATTATCCCTATTTATCGAATTCACTCAACAAGCAAAACAAGTAAAAACAAGTAAAAAGACCATATTTTTATAGAAAGCGGTGAATCAGCTGGATAAACCAGAAAGTGGATTTACCAGTCTTCTTATCGATTAACCTAAAGGCTGAAGCATATCGACCTTGGAATCTCACCAACATTCTCCTGATTTTCTTAAGTTTGAAAACCCAACAACAATATTTATTCTTTTAGATCATATTGTTTCTGTTTTATACCTTGTGAAAGAAGTGTTCTGTGTACTAAAATGTATAAAAAGGTAGTTAAGTATATCGCATTGTTCTAGGTCAAAAGAGCTTGTACTTCAAATCCCAGACCACAAAAGGCACCGTAAATATCGATATAGTCATCTTAATAACAGGAAAAAGACTTCCAAATTTTGTAATCTTTTATACCAATAACCTAGTCAGCCCCAGGATCCGGTTTTAAATTAAAAAAATAGGCAATTCCAAATATTACTTATTCCAGCCATTTTAAGATAATGTTCGTTTTATGTTTGATTATTATTTCAGATTAACATTTTTGTTGATTTATTAGTTGTTTGTTTAACATCCAAATGAAGTTATTGATAATCCTAAACCAATCTCGTGTGATTAAATTTAAGATAAATCGTTCGAAACTGCAACTCTATTAATCATTAATAAAACATAGAACACGTTGAGATGGTAATAAATAATGCATGTAATTAGTGTATTCTGTAAAAGCTTATGTTTTATGGCATTCTATTAATCATGTTGTCAAAATCATCAGATATATTGCTCAGGTTTTTATCCCCATATGGTGTATCCGCCGGTGTTTTCTAACGCCACTACGAAAGTGACTTGCAACATTTTTTTGTCAGTACAGCAGTAACTTTCACACAATTTGACTGGAATACTCGACCATCCTGTTTATTAACTCATGTTTTAATCTCTAGATTGATGTGAAGAGTAAAAAAATGTAATTTTGCCGGTTCTAATGATCAGGGCTTGAAACCAGACAGTACACATTATATAAGATATACAATTTCTTATGACCATCGTGAATGAGTTATTGAAATAAGCATAAGAAAAGTAAATATAGGTATGTTTTTGATTATTATGAATGTCTTGGCGCTCGTTGATAGAGGCTTTTAATTTTAACACTTTACTACATAGTACAAAGCATCGTCGCATTTTGCCGTCTGTGTATCTGTACTCTGTATGCTTCGATGTTTATAATTACGCAACAGATTTTGATGGGGTTTATTTTGTAGATAGAGTGATTCAAGCGGAAGGTTTATAATAACACCATTTTTGAAGTCTTAAATAAACGCGGACGAAGCTGCGGGAGGAAGCTATTCTTTTGATACATTTTTCATCAAATATTTATTTTAACTCACTTGATTCAGTTTAAGACGTTTAATAACCAAATATATTTTTTAATATTAATTAAATCAAAAAAAAGTAAGATTCTGAATTCGGTCCTAGGTCTGGCGTTTCGCTGTTTTTTGTTTTAGTGTTTTGTTGTGTGTGTTTTAGTGAAATAAAAGCCCTTGCAATTGGTTTCCAAAGGACATAAATGTCTATTATGTTGTCTCATATGGATACGATCTTTTGTCGTTCGTCTTCGCAAAACAAAATACCTTTTTCATTCACGAGACGTAGCGAACGAAACTGAATTATGGATAAAATCGTCCCAATTCACATGCAACAAACAATTCGTCAATAATCGTAAAAACGGTCAGAAGACAAAAGAACTGCGACTCCAAAAACTGTGTTTACCAGAAAAAAGTATTTCCCACACGTAAGTAAATGTAATAATATGTGGGAAATGTGGCGCGAGTGTTCCGCAATCACGAGGAACACGCCCGTCCGTCTGTCCACTTTCAGTTGGGTTAATTATTGTCGACAAAAAAAATGGAATGCGAGTGACCGGCAAAAAAAGCGTAAGTGATAGACGTAAAAAATGTATTGATAGAGCAATTAATCATCATAATCACTATGATCACAATGCACATTATGCTTATTTAATAATGATAACGTATTTGTGATTCGTTATCAGACCGTTAGCTACACTAGCTCGTGCCCAGGCTTTGCCTGTACGTTTTGTTATTGTACATTGTCTAATCTATATTTATTATTGATATAACTCTTAAGCTTAACATTTTATTAAGTCGTAATTTACATAAAAAAATCTAAAAAATTTAGAGTAGAGTTTTATTAATTTTAAAAATTTACATTATTTTTTTTTTTATTCTTATTCATTTTATTAACTATAATTATATTACTAAATGTTGATATTTTTTGACAAATGTATTTGTTAATTAATATTTCATAACTATAGCGTATCGTTTGGTTGGTGCTGGACTAATAAGGTGTTCACTTCTGTACGGTTCGTGTTCCTACTTATTCGCGGCTTAATTATACTGGCGTGTCATTAATAATTAATAATTAATTGGAGCCCCAGCTAATTATGTGAATTAATTATTGAACGAATATCAACACATTGTTGAGTTCAATATTTGTACAGGAATCAAAATAGGATTGTATTAGTTAAATAAGGGCACGTAATGCTTTTGATCAACATAAATACTAATTTAAGACTTAATGTTATTGTATAAAGATTTCGTGTTGCGGTGATTGTCCAGGCTAATCACACACCACACAAATTTCATGATTGGCTTAACTCACTCAAATACTATGTAACTTTATTGTCTCGTGCAATAATATTCTTGTTTTTGGGTGAAATATGTTGTGGGAAAAAACCAATACAGATACGTGGGGCGCAATTCGGATGTTTGCTTCCATAGATAGGAGAGTTTTATCCCAACGAAGATAGCAAATTATAAAATATATAGTCATAACATTGTTACTATAATTTACGTAACACTCTGTAAGTAGACTTTTACCGAAACAACAATTCCCACCGAAAGTTACATTTGAGGTCAGAACGAGTGCAAAAAGTTGAAAAACGATTTACTTTCGCCAAACTGGTGCATTTAAGTGCAGCGGTGGTGTAACCAGTTTGTCGGCTGGAACTGGTGACAAGGTTGAGAAATAACTGGTACACGCACTAATCTAAAGGACCTTTTACACTCACTTTTATTATTACTTACACACTACTATCACACTTACACTTTTTTATGTATGTAAGCGATAATGTTATAGATATATGTCGCAGTAAACCGTCAATTTTATATAAATAGTTCTTAAATATAATTATATAGATATAGATATGATATAGAATAAGTGGAAAGATATTCTCAACGTTCCTTTTTGCACCAACTGTTTTAGTTTTTGTTGTTCAAGGTTTATTTTGATCTGATTTGATTGAAACTGACAAAGAAGTAGTATAAAATTGTACCTTTCGAGAAAATGTATGGTCTGAATACAATTATCTATCTACTAAATATAAATATTCAAAAGTTCCTATAATATAAAAAATAACGTCACCTTATATGTTAGAAATGTTATAACTAAGGCTAAGATACGGATTGTATTTATTACATTGAAAAAAATAATATACAAAAAATGAAGGAAGTAATAATAATGTATTCGTGAATCTAGTGTACAAGCAACTTTATATTATAATAAGGAACTTTATAGGTCTAAACAAACATTGAAATTACGAAATTATAATTCAATTTCAATATTAAAGAACATGAATTCGCTCGCTGATTTCATGATAACAAACAATCTTGCGCAACCGATCACAACAAGATCTTAATATAATCTAGAGGCTATAGCGGTGCAGTAAGTTGAGGTAATCAAACCTTAAACCGAGAATAGGTTGGAATAACGTTTTATTATTATTGAATTTATTGAAATTTGTTTTGTAAAACAATACCTATATAAGCATTTATCTATTTATATATAAAACTAAAGGTTAAGGTAACTTACTACTTACTGACTAACATAGTAATCTATCAACGCACAGCCCAAACCACTGGACGAACCGGGCTGAAATTTGGCATGCAGGGAGATGTTATGTCGTAGGCATCGCTGTTTTTAGAGATTCAATCTCTAAGAGTGTGAAATAGGGTGTTGAAGTTTATATGGATTTATTAGAAATTAAAGGCGGGTGAAACCGAGGAGCACAGCAAGTATATTATAAAGCTTTTATGCTTTTTACAGCGCTCGCGTCGGTTACGTCTTGCGCATCTTTCACTTAAAAAATACACTTAAACGAAATCGTACTCGCTTCTGACAAATATACTTTTGGAGCGTATCGGATTCACAGTTTTTTGTGCACTGTTCACTGTATTCATATATGAATTATACACATGCATATATGAATAAAGAGATTCCATAATGCAAGCATAATATGTAATTATTTTCCTTAATGATAATATTTTCTAGCAATTTTTATTTTAGCCATGTTTATTTAAAGGAAATATAGTAGTACCCTAACATTAGATAAAAAATATAAAACTCTTTTTACACTTGGTATGAAGAAGAATTCGGCGACAATTCGATCTTTAAAACCCGTCAATCCGCACAAGTCACAACAGAGAACATACATGCATACATATTCGAAAAACGTTGCCACCCTTCTGATGCAGTCAGTGAAAGAACGGACAGTGTGAGTGGACTATAACAATATGAAACTAGTTCACTAATGTACCTAGGCAATGGGCGTTAATTTTTTCATTGCAAAAATCTAAACTAACAGTGGAATGTCAACTGACATTGAACGTTTGCAGTCGACCTTCGGGGGTAAGCTGTGTTACTGTTTCGGGCACTGTATGAAAATTTTACGCATGTCTAAGAGCGGCTGTCACCNNNTGCCGTTTTACTCTTATTGTAAAAAAACGTTTTTTTTATATAGCCCCGTGAAGGTGGGAAGAGGAAGGAGGGCAACGCATCTGTTTATCGCTATGCGGAAGTCTATGTGCGTCGGTAGTCATGAAAATGTCTCCAACTGCTCGTTTGCCCGTCCTATACCATAAAAAAAAGACGGGCAGTCGGATTCATTTTTATGACTATAGAGATTATATAAAAGCGTTTTCCCTCTTTCGTCCTCCCCTTTCTATGGGCCACTGGATACTTACAAACCGCACGAAACGCGACAGTACAGCCGTCACTTTACGTCGCTATCGTGTAAGCGAGAGGTACGGAGAGGACGAAGAGGAGAGGAGCTGAGGCATTAAACGTCCTAATTTGATAAAAATAATAATAAAACTACATTAATATAATGTCGGCTTACTGTAAGAACTCATTTATTATTATTGACATTTACAAAACTTATAAACATCAATTATTTATTTATACCACTATAATAATATACTGTTATTAATGAAAACTAATCAATTCATTGGTTTGATTTCATTAATAACACTATAATATAGTGATACTAACGAAAAAAATGATTTCTCGAAGTTCGTAAATGTCAGTTAATGAGTTCCTGCAGTAAGCCGACGAAAAGTTTTCCTAGAGCTTAAATTTACTTGCTCAAGTAAATCTCTACTAGAGATATTCCCTTCTCGAGTAATTTGCAAATTATTGCTCCCCTAAGTTTACTCATTATTACACTAATGTATTTGATTGTAACCTAAACAACACAAAGTTTTCGTTACATCCAACCGCAGAATTGCCTAATGATATCTATCAACTACCACGGACAGACCGCAAACTTGAATTATGTTTTACTGAAGCAGTACGCACGACAAAATATTCGTAATGTCGTGTCCAATAAAGGTGCTTAATGTGGACATGGCCAAGCGTGAGCTGGAAAATACTACTTACATTGAATTTAGAGAATGACGTCATGAGCAAGGCATGCATATTAAATGTTGGCAATATCCAAATTGGATGCAAAAGGGATCGGCATTGTTGGTAGTTATTGAAAGAGACACTGTCTTGCAGGCGGATAAAGATTGTAATAGTGGCGATTGTCACGAACTAGAAATGATAATGCGAAAATAAGCGCAGTACACGGTCGGTTTTGAAAATTTTTGTTTTGATTATTAGAATAAATTCCTTATTAATTGGTGACAAATAAAGACTATTCTCATTAATTTCGTGTTTTTTTTTTAAATATCATCAACTGAATAACATTAATATTTCATATTATTTACTTTTTAATTGTTAATGTGCGCTTTAGTAATAATAAATTATTATCTGTTGTAATATTGTGTAGGCACTGAAAGCAAAAGTATTTTTTGCATTATATCTAGGGTAAGACATCAATGTCGTTTTACTTCTAGCTTTTATTCAAATCTAATATTTATATCACAGGTGTTAAAGTTTATTTTAACGCTTTACAGTTTTCAAAAGCGAATCCAATTGATTATTAAACGGATGTCGACAACGTCCTTGTCGTATCAGTCATAGATAACCGCAATCTTTGATATTCTATTATTTGCCAGCCCGTTTATAACAATGGGTGCAATGGTTTTTTTTTCTATAGTATAATAAAGCAAACGAGCAGTCGGGGCCATTTTCATGACTACCAACGCCCATAGTCCTCCCTCCGTTGCCCTCCTTCCTCCTCTTATCTCCATGGGCTGTAGCCACACTTACAAACCGCACGAAACGCGACAGCACAGCTATCATTTTACCCCGGTGTCGAGTAAGCGAGAGGTACCTCCCCGGCCCAATTCGGCTACAAGCGTGCATGCAGCGTGGCAATACCTCTTACAAAATTATTGCAAAAACTTATAACATTAGCCTAACCGATCTAACAGATGCGTTGCCGACCTTTGATGAAAGCATAAGCTCTTTTCTTAAAGAACTAAATAAATCATTTACACAAAATTATAAATAAAACATTGTAACAATTAATTAATTCATTAATCACTGTTTCAGTTGCAACACATTATTTTGACCTATTATTTTATTGCAAATGCTCATTAAAATTGTTTACCTATATGTTGCGTATTTGTTAACCACTATAAATATAATTAATATGTGAATTATTATTTTATTTACTAAATATTATTAATATGATAGAAATTACTCTTATTGTACTAACAAGTCTTATTTTGTAAATTTTTTATATTCTAACGAAATCAGAAACAAAAATTTGGCATTGTATTTTCCAGCTGACGTCATCATTTAGTAAGAGTTGGTGACACGGAATTGACCTGGAAGACCGGAGAGGTACCTCTCTCTCACACACGATATCAGTGTAAAATGACAGCTGTACTGTCGCGTTTCGTGCGGTGTGTAAGTAACCGGTGGCCCGTGGGGGGGGGGGGGGGATCTGTATAACCTCTATGAGGATGCATATGGGCATCGGCCAGTCATCACAATGGCTCCGATTGCTCATTTGCCCCCTTATATCATAAATGAAAACAAAAGAATTAAATGTAATTTAATAATAATAAAAATTATGCTAATAATTAATATATGTATATATTTTTTTTTATGATATAGGAGAGCAAACGAGCAGCCGGAGCCATTTTCATGACTACCGGCGCCCACAAACATCCGCATAGAGGCTATACAGATGCGCTGCCTTCCTTTCTCCTCCCACCTCCATGGGCCACCGGCTACTTACACACCGCACGAAACGCGACAGCACAGCTGTCACTTTACGCCAGTCTCGTGTAAGTGAGAGGTACCTCCCCGGTCGTGCCGGCCCAATTCGACTGCATGCAAGCATGCAGTGTGGCACTACCTCTTCCCAATCTCTCTCTTCCCAATCAAATCTCTCTAATATATTGCTATTATTCTCTGTAGTACACTACACACTATAAGAAACTAATAACTACAACTTTCTGATTGGGCTTTGTCAAAATTTCTGGTCAAAAGTAACTTAAGTTAACAATGAGCAATCCAACAAGCATTTGTATAGAACACAATATTAGGTATATTAATTTAACAGCAGAGGTGATTCAAAGTTCATATTAAAAATAGTTTCTATTCATATTCCAAGCTATTTCTTTGCTTTGCTTATGAAGAATCTGAAAATTTCAGCGAATATGTCGCAACTACAGTTTGTATTTAATTTGACTAGTGTTCGGCTACCCTTACTGAAAAAAGAGACAGTTTACTGAAATAATTTTGTATAATCGCGTATTCGTAATAAAGTTTTTTAATACAATTGACCTTATGTTAAAAATTAAGCAATTTATTTACGCAGTGGAGGCCACTGTACTTACCACATTCGTTGAAGGCAATAAAAGCAAATTGTTTTCAATAATGACATTAAAGTTTAAGTTACATTACTCACTTGGTTTACGCGAATTTTACTGCGTAACAAAGTAATCGTGTTAAGTATGTAAATTACTTGGAATTTACTTATTAATTCAGTTCTTGTACTGCTATCTAGCTAGCTAACTATATAGCTGTTATAATTGAAATCAGTATGCACTGTATTAACTCTATGCAGATATTACAAAGTACTCTAATTGCTCGTAGACTTTAGCACAATTGGAGTACTTTTTCTTTTAGTGAAGGCCCGTTCACATTTTGATAAGTAGAAGTGCAGGTGTTTAGTGTTTCGCAAAAACTGAAAGGGATTAGTGCAAGTGATTAGTACGGAGTAAATTAAAGTATGAAGGGTTGGGCGAGTGAGGGGAAAGCGCGGAACGAATTTACTTGCAAAAAAATAGAGCAAGCTTCTAATCAGTCTAATAATAATCACTTGCACTAAACTGTTGTTGTCCGAACCTATTTTCTACTAATCACTAAACACCTTCACTTGCCACTAATCATAATGTAGTTCACATTATGATTAGTGGCAAGTGAACCCATTGACTTTTAGTAGTTCACTACCTAACAATTTAGTTGGCACTATATTTAATACATTAATTTAATCTATAAATCTATAGTTATTATTATTATCACAAAAAAATAAGATATTTTTGTATATTTATTTTGAAACTGCTCTAAAACTACTGATCCTTTTTAAACCATTACTTCACTAATAGAAAGCTAAGGAACTAACATATCCTATATTGTATAATGTATATCCATTAAATAATTTTTACTTTTTAATGCCCAACGAAGTGGGCACAACTCGGCTAGCTAGTAGTAATAAATTCTATTCTTTTACTGTAGATTTATATAAATAAAGAATTTTTTATATTGTAATAATTTTGTTTTTTATGGTATAGGTGGGCAAACGAGAGATGATTTTAGATTTTCCACGGGATCGAAATTTACGCGGGTGAAACCGCGGGGCGCTTGGAAGTTGTAACAAATCGTCAACTTGTCTTGAAACTCTCGTAAAGGTTCAAGACACAATGATAACGGATGCTCGTTTTAAAACCAACCATTATAATACCATTACAGTGCCTCCATTGTTGCCACATCTGACATTATATGGACGCACAAATTGCGAGCTTGTCTGTATGATTGACACAATAACTAACTCATGAAAACGTAGAAGTGATGACCATATGAATGACAGCTTAGAAAGTTTACTTCCAGAAGAACCTGTTCAACATATTGTCACAAATAAAAACATATTATTTATAATGTATTTTTTTGTTACAGGTAATAACACAGCCAGACAATATAGTTTGCACGAGGTTAGCCCAGTTTGAGGCAAGTAGTTACAATTTGTCAGCGTAAACAAAACAAAAAGTAGTTACAATTTGTGCCCTGTTGCTGATAGATCCGGGGCACTCCACCACAGCGGCTAAAGGCTCTCGCAGTGGTTTTTAATCGTCAGGAGCCCCGTGCTGAGTCCGACACACCCTTCCGTCTCACCCAGGGCCAGTGCTTAAAAGCATTTCCCCTGCGTAAAAAAAAGTAGTTACAATTTGAAGCGCATAATATGTTTCAACCACTAAAAAAAATTAAAAATGAGTGTTTACTTAATGAAATTTAATAAAGATATGTGAGTATGTCCCATTTAAAAATGGCCTATATTTTATATACATTAAAACTATCGTAACCACCACTGAAACCTGTGGATCAGCTATGTTTATATATTATTAGGCAAGTATAAAACAAAGTGTGACATCATAATTGCAATTATACATTTTATTGAATATCAGTGATTGTATGTTACGTACAAAGTTGTCAAGGTAACGCTCACATAACCTTTGTTCAATAACTCTAATTGGGTACAGAGCGAGCGATTTGTAACTAGGAGACACATGTCACGTGAAACAACTTTTACCGCAGCCGAAAGAAACGTCTAACAAAATCGAACAAAAACATGATTTGGCCGGTCATTTCGTGTTGTGACCGAAAAGAACACACAAATTTTGTGTTGTGTACACACCTTACAATAGTATTGAGAAAGGGATAAATAACATACGTAACATAACATTTAGACATTATTTCTTTTTACTGACGTCTTAAAAATATGCGAATGTCGCTCAAGTTCTCTGTTTGACAAGCCCGACGCTTCAGATGCTTTAGGGCAACTATAGTAACTAGTAACGAGTAAATTACGATGAAAGATGTCTGGAAGTATATGTTACTAAAAGTATTCGAAGGTTATTTATAAATATTTCGTTGCTCTGATTAATACAAAAAGTACTCATTGTACTAGGTCAACGATCACTTGGATTCTTAAGGTGGTAACACCCATAAACATCCAAATAAGCAAAGGAACAAAAATATGTTAAAACATAGCCGTGACCGCAGTAGAACCCGCCCGATATTTTTACTAATTGCAATTTTCGTGTTCATAAGTAATTATTGTCTATATATTTGTGCCGCATTTTAATCAAATACGTTATGTTATTTTTGGTCTAAAATTGACAAACATACACACACTTTTGCATTCATAAGATTAGGGGGATGATTACAAAATAGATCGGTTAAATCACAGCATAACAAAGTAAAACACACGCCTATTGAACGTATAAAAAGGCTAAAATTTCTCGTTACGTTACGTCTCACGCTTCACTTTCAATCGTCGATTAAATAAGAAGCGATTAAAACTTACTTCCGATAAAAAACCGCCGATTATGTAAAACCACACGCCCAACATTATCTATAATAGTATGTACGTGTCAAATTTGCAAACAAGAAGACAATGAATTGATAAAAAAACATAGTAAGTTATATAATTATGTGCATTACAAATAATGTTATATTTGCAAAAGATTACACACGTGTCTAGTTCGAATCACAATAAATTAATTTCGAAAAGACGATATTATTTTCTTTAATATTTCATAGTAACAATCGTCGTATTTCTACCCAAGATTTTGATTTTTAAATACTTATATATTTTGTCGTTTTATGAAGAAACGAAATATGTCAATTTTATTTACTCTTAGTTCATTATCTTATATTAATTAATATAATAAACTTATATCTCTTGGCATTTGATTTCAATCTGTTAAGCACAAGTAGTTCAGGGTCTTCTAATTAACAGATTATTAAAACATAATTCTATAGAAAATCATCTGTATGTAACATTTCGGTTATGTATATAAATAATATGTTTTATGTTGATAAATTGATACAATCAAACCTCAAAATATAGTTATCTTCTATTTTAAATGACATAAAAATTTAATAACTAACGAATACAAATTAAATTTCACTCAAGATAAATCTTACACACAACTAAAAATACATCTACCTACACTTGTACTTCAAATAATTCATGAAATTACTATAAAAAAAATAAACAATACACTAAAATATCCAGACCACTTTCTTCGCTACACCCTATCATCTATTACAAAAAGTTAAGTAACTTTCCTATTCAAAAATAAAATTGAAATCAAAAAGCATTTTATATCTTCAATTCAATCTTTACTTTCACGTATCGGCAGAGTAATAATTATAAGACTTAAGCCATGGTATGCGGATGAGGATATATAATATGCGGATGTATGTGTGTAATAAAACGTCTAATAAAACACAATAGCCCTAAAGTGTCTATATCTTCCTCTATTAGAAAGTATAATATGTTTATTTTAGTTACGCAATGGTTTATCTGGATGATCAGTTACATAATGTTGTCGATCTAAATTAGTTTTTGGGCGATTAATTAAACCTTTCGATCGCTCATTGTCAGAGTTTCGATTAGATATTGGGCACCATCAAATTGACTGACAATTCTTTTTTAAATTTTTTTATAAACGGTGCGACGCAACAAAAGTTATAGTAGCTTGGGGTATAGCTTTGGAAAAATCTTACGATGTACAAACTCGACATTTTTTTAAATATAATATAAGGGGGTAAACGAGCAGTTGAAGCCATTTTTATTACTGCCGACGCGCATAGACATTCGCATATAGATTATATATATGCGTTGCCCTCCTTCCACCTCCTACCTCCACAGGCCACCGGCTACTTAAACACCGCGCGAAACGCGACAGCACGGATATCACTTTACGCCGGTAGCTAGGGTTCCTCCCCGGTTGTGCCTCCCCAATTCCCTATCTCTTACTAAAACACATGTTTTCATAATTGATGGTGTCGTTTAGAATACGGCCCCATGTCTCACATTATCATCTAATTTGCATGGCGGCCGTTTCCTACACGTAACTCCCATGCTTTCCTTCCTATTTTCTAATAATAAAACACGACTTAAGCCGTTTTTCTCGTTCGGACCGCCGTAATAAAACAAACTTTATATCTGATGGTTGCGAAGCTAATGACTAAGGTTCTTCATACTGGTTGTGACAGTGCGATCATAATGAACTGGTTATTATTTATGACGACGTAAAGTCATAATATATGTTATTTAATGTGTATGTTGTAACATAACATATTATTGGCGGTTTGATCTGTAATCATAGTTGCGAATATATAATTTGTAATATCATGTAACGAGGCTTCTGAGATTCCTAACAGATCAATGTTAGAAGAATAATTATGATATGGTATCATTATAATGCATAGATATAATTGTCTTTATCAGAATTTCAGGATAATAGTGTTATTTTGAAATTGCTGTCGTTACCGGACCAAAAATTATTTAAATTGATCGATAACTAATGAAGTGACAGCTGTGCGATCGCGTTTCGTGCGATATTTATGCCTGAAGAACGGCGCATGTGTCTTTTTTGCGGACATTTATGGGCGTCGACAGTAATCGAAAGGCTCCGACTAGTCATTTGCCCCCTATACTCAAAATATAATTAAAATCTACCTAACGAGTAAATAAATTAACACTGTTTGTTCATGCACAATGCCTATACGAATAATATTTTAATCACGGTGTTTGTGCTCTATCTCCGAAGCTGTTAGACCGAGTATCATGAAACTTTATGTGTAAAGCTATGAGAAAATCTGACAAAGAATATTCTAATCCATTATTTTTAACCTTACTCAAGATCCCCTCGACGCAGCTAGTAAATATCCAACGCTCTACCGCACTCCGTCTGCTAACGCCCTACTGTCCGAGAATTTTCGCTTGTAATAAAAACTGAGCGCTAAATAAAGACTTATAGAACCGTGACTAATTAAATGAAAAAGGTACAATATTAGGCCAGTGACGAAACGTTGCGAGTGCTGAAAATATCGACTCGTTTAAAAAGTAATCGTCGCTAGACAATTATCGAAAAAGTAAAAAAACTTTTAGCGAAAGTCACCGTGCGCTCCAGATACAAAAATAATGCATATCGATCTAAGAGTGAAACTTATCTACGTGACTAGAAATGTATTATATTTCGTTTCATTATTGAATCGTCGTTCGATTTCGCATTACAACTGGAAGGTATAAACCTGGAAAACGTCCATCTGATACTAGAATCCAAAAGCTTGCATATTTGTTACTCCCGCTTAATAACTACTGAACGAATTCGCATGAGATTTGAGACTGATGAGAT
>LUGF01019632.1:112178-144109 GCA_001625245.1 Calycopis cecrops
TGTATTATTTATTATATTTCGTTTCATTATTGAATCGTCGTTCGATTTCGCATTACAACTGGAAGTTACAAACCTGGAAAACGTCCATCTGATACTAGAATCCAAAAGCTTGCATATTTGTTACTCCCGCTTAATAACTACTGAACGAATTCGCATGAGGTTTGAGATTGATGAGATATGATGAGATTCGAGAGAGAGACACACAAATAGACAATATAATCTGGATAAAGATATTTTTATCCCGAAAAATTATCAATAATTGGCAGTTATTTATTCTTATGCATGAATGGTAAGCCTTCGAAATACCTATTAGAACAGTTTTACAATTAATTAATACTAAACAAAATCATTGAATTCCTAATGAGAATTGTGATTCGATACTTCACAAATATTTCATAACTAATATAATACAGTATTTAATATTTAGATATTTTCAAAGTATATATTTCGAGTGATCCTAAGACTGCAAAAAAACTTAATCTTGACTAAAGACTAACTTAATCTTAAGACTTATAAGTCGTACGCGTTCAACGAAACAAAACTGACGTTTTGTTTCGTAGCAAAGTACCGTTTACCTGTACGGAGTCACGTTCGGTTTCACTGAAAGCGCAAGTGAAGCCGACTTCATCTTGGTGGGTACTTGACTTATCATTCTGAAAGCTGTAGACCACACTTAAGACTGAATAATAAAATAAAAGAAAACTATCGGTACTAATGTCTTCGGTGGTCCCTTGAGGAAGCAGGCGAAGGAGGTCGCATGAACGCATTTGCATAGCCCTGGGTGTGATGCCTATGGGCGTCGATAGGCATTGAAAGACTTCGACCTCTTGTTTACCCCCCATGGCATAAAAAAATTGTATAAGTAGCTCCGTCCTGCCGTTTTATCTGCCACTCCTATTGGTTGTGGCGTACATAGTCTTCCTTAATATACCATACCACCGAAAACCACCAAATACCAAATAACAGCGAAAGGTATTTTTAAATCGAAACAGCAGTTTTAAGAATAAAGAGTTAAACCAAACAAAATCTTCAGCTATTTTTTATCTAAATTTCTTTATACTATAGGAGGCAAACGAGCAAAGTGTCACCTGATGTAAAGTGATCACCAACGCCCACAGACATCCGAAACACCAGAGGTCTAACATATACGTTGCCGACCTTTTAAAGAAGAATAGGCTCTTTTCTTGAAGATCCCTAGGTCGTATTTTTATCAGCTGTCAAAATATAATATGGATTGTGCGCGTTCTATTGAAAGTTTTAAGAAGAAAAGAAACTCTATACTTAGTCTTATTAATTATTATGCTTTAGGCTATACTTATTATTGCTATAATCATAGCACCTTCAGAGAAAGCTATTTCATTTATTCATTTATTGCTTGTTTTTTAAATAATGAGTAATATAATCCATACTACTTCTTGTTTCAAAACAAATAATTGGTCCTAGATTGAAAATATATACTATTATTTATATAAACACACTATTTATACAAAAGTGCGGAAATCAGATTGCAAACTCAAATCGTATGTAGGCTAAAAACAGGAATACTTACTGAATTCACTCCTAGTTATATCCTAGTGTACGAGAGCTGAAACTCTTAAATTCATATTGTAATGTACCTCTAATCTCTATATCTCAACAAATAATAATAATAACAGAATGAAAGAGCTCTTGAGAAACAGAAGTATATTATGTTTTTTTTTGGCTTACGCAGGGGAATACATCTACGTATGATACCTAGGCGCCCGGGTGGACCCTAGACACTTAGTTGTATTTTGAAAAACCGACTAAACACCTGCAGGCAACAGGATCCTTCCAGCAACTAGTACATAATATTATCCTATTCTAGAGTCTTTCTCCTTCAATTTTTTTTCATTATTTTATTAGCTTGCTTCCATTTCATTATGTTCTAAGCGCCAATCATTAACTTCCTATAACAAGTTCTCAGGCATTGAAGGTTAATTGAGTGTAGGTGCCATAGGTTATGTGCAAGCCAATCTCAAATGCCAACGGAAGCTGATGTAAAAACGTTGTGCCATTAATGGTAAGCTAATTATATGACGGATAGAAATTCCGAGAACAGATTGATAATTTTTCAACATCGAGCAAATTAACTTGCAACATTTTAATAATTGAAGCACCTTTTTAGTTACGTAAAATGCTCTATACTCTATAAACTATATATATATTTCAACTAGATCTTGCGAGCTTCGCACGCATCAAATTCGATGTCATTATCTATATATTAATACGTGAAGGAAAAATTTTAGGTACATTTTTTCGAATGTACGGAGGACGGATGAGTATGAAATTTGGCACACTTATAGTTTATTTTTAGCTTTAATTTAATAAATAAAATTTTACACATTACCATGCATTTGACACATTGCTATATAAGACTCACGTAATTATTAATGAAGTTTCTATGTATCTTTTGCAAGTGTTGAAAATTCTACATAAACTGTTTACCTTAGTTACGATGTCATAACATGTCATATAATATTAAGTTTTTAATTTCAAAAAGTTCACTTAGATCAAATTTAGATCTTAGCGGATTAAAAGTACACATAAACCTTCCTCTTGGATCACTGTATTTAATCCAAAAACCCCATCAAAATCTGTTGCGTAATTTAAAGATCTACGCATACAGACACACAGACGGCGGAAAGCGACTTTGTTTTATACTATGTAATGTTATACATCATTAGAGACGTCAAGATCGTAACATGTGGCAAGGTACTTTCTCGTAAGTGTAGGTATACACTATACGCCCCAAGCTAGTTTGAAAATGTTGTGTTTAATATTCGAACATTATTTGAGAACTTTACTTTGTAAAAGAGTCCCTAAGTCTATTTTATAGACTCTTTTTCACACTGGATATATTTTGTTCCAAAAATACACAAACTGGATTACCTACTGACCCAACATCCATCTTGTTTTCCGCATTTGAAATTACTGTTGCCATAGATACAATACCGGTCATTGATCTTTACACGCCGTTATCTAAGTATTAATAAAATATCAGAATCGCAGAAATAAACGACATTTGTATGCATTTTATTTAAAACTGGTTCCTACTGATTAGTAACGATCCCCTTAGTGTCTACGACATCCGAATTCAATTTGATATAAGAAATTTACGTGATAAAGTAAAGAAGTTTATTGAGAAAATTGATTAAAACTTGTTCCTGGTAAAATAATATTTTCTTAATTACTACCTGCTACTATTATTAGTAAGAGGTAGTGCCACACTGCATGCTTGCATGCAGCCCGAATTGGGCCGGCACGACCGGGGAGGTACCTCTCGCTTACACGAAACTGGCGTGAAGTGACAGCTGTGCTGTCGCGATTCATGCGGAGTGTAAGTAGCCGGTGGCCCATGGAGGTGGGAGGAGAAAGGTGGCTCCGACTGCTCCTATGCCCTCCTATACCATAAAAAAGCCTGTGCTTTCAACTCACGGTTTCAACCGCGTTCAAATTACTCTTACCTAAGTTACACCTTATTACATCAGCTAGGTATATACCAGTGTAAGTCCAGACCAAATCCGCTCAGCCGTTTCACAGCTTAGCCGAATCAGACAGACAAACAGGCAAATTGTAAAAATGTTATTTTGTATGTTATACGTTTTTTATTCATATAAATACATACGTACACAGTAAAAAGCGATCATTTTATTTATAACAAACAGACACTACAATTTTGTTTATATACAGGTAGGTATGTAGTATATTTAGATAAAAACCAATTTGCAAATTAGTTTTTATTAAATAATTCTTATTAATTATTTTATAGTCTAATCTATAGTAAAATATTTATTGATTATAATTATATCTAATTTATAACTAATATTTACTATTAAATTTTCTTGTAGTCTATATTTATAAGGAATGCTTAGAATGTTCTTTAATGTTGTTGCCTGTGTGAGGCCATCAAAAAAAACTGTGTCTTATAAACCGCTTAAAATTCTATCAACATTTTATAAGATCATGGCAAAGCAGAATATATGGACTGATGTAGCGTAGATACTTCCTTTTATATTTTACTAACTGGTGCCTGCGACTTCGTTCGCGTAGCCTAGTAATATTATAATAAAAGTGTTATTGTTTGCTTACCGTGTGCCGGAATGCCGATTTCCCGTAGGAATGAGCGATTTACAGCAGTGAAAAGTGTTTTGATGTTGACCAGAATTGGTATCTATACACCACAAAAAGTTTCATTCGAATCCGTCCAATAGTTTCGGAGATTAGCCCAGACAAACGGACAAACAGACAGACAAAAAAATTTAAAATCATTGAAAGTGTTTTAATACTATTTTAACATCGCCCCCAATTAGTTTTCGTTAATATATTCAATGTACAGACACACGAATTTTACTGTTTTATATATTATATAGCGATACAGCAGATTAATGATAGTGAACTTTGTGAGGCAAGGATTTGTAGCGATTAGCAGAAGCTCGTTAAGACTGACGTAACATGTTACAAAAGTAATAAATAGTGATTAAAAATGGCACGGTTCCATTGCGAATTTTGCGCTAAATTGAATTTGATTGATTGACATTCAGTGCGCATTCATTGTACAATTTTACGTGATTTATGTTTTGCTGCGCAGTTTTAGTTCTTGCGAAATTTACTATTTAATTAATAAAGGTGTAGATCTCCTTTATTGATTAAATAGTAAAAATTGAAAATGTCCCTAAATATAATAGATATAAAGAATTTTTATGAAAATTGTGCCCAGATTTGTCTCCTAAAAAGAACATAAAAAAAATGTTTGTGTAAAAGGTTTCCACAAAAAATCATCTTGATCGCTCCCTTCGTTCTTAAAGTCAGTAGTGGCTGAAATATATGGACTTTTATGTATAAATATTAATAAAAAACCTAGCAAGTGTGGCTTTTCAGTCTATAAAATAGTTTTGACTGAAAAATAACTATAATACAGTTTAACTCCAACACCTAAATCCGATCTCAAGAAGGTCGAAATAACATGTAGCTAACTAGGCATTCACGTATAACATTATAATGGTAATTATCATAATAACAATATTGAGTAAATTTAAACGAACAGATGAAAACCATTAAAGCTTTCGATACTCATAAATACTGGTCTAGAGGGCGGTATGACCTCAGGATTTAGGAAACAACTACAGTACAATGTTCCAAAGCCTACTTACGACCACGCCTCGATGTTACATCAATAACATAACCTGCATCATAAGTAGACTGTGTAGAGTGTAACCGATAAAATGTGTACTAAAAGAAATTGATGTAACCATTTTTTGCTACCGCCTATATATGGAAACAGTTATTACTGTATCAATACTGTGAAACAGTACAGTATAATTTTGGTAACAATTGTTTTATTAATGTTACTCACATTATTTTTGGAAAAGACGATTGTGAAAAGAAGAAAACATCATATAATATAGAGAAGTGCCATTTTTGGAATATTCGAGACAACATCACAAGTAATTTCAGATAGTCAATAAAAATAAAGAGCATTTGAAGATATCTAATTGTACTCTTTTAGCTAGCTAAATATTAAGTAGCTTGTTTTTACGTGACTTGACAAACACTGCACAATTGTCCTCAGGTGACCTACTAAATAATTTATGACTAAAATTCCTCAAGCAACTTTGTATCAAATCTAGACCATTTGAGACAATTTATGGAATGACAAGGTTTAACATTAAATTTGGATTATAAATTGTCTGTTAGTTTATAAACATCAAGTTCCGAATTTACTGTATTTTAAATCATATTGCCTCATGTCATAAACCTCCTAACCTCCATATATAGTCTACAAATAGTTTAGTAGACTATAATTTACAAATATGTTAGCTGAACCCAACCACCTGTCTTATAGTTTTTATTGATTATTATCAATCGATATAAAATATAGCGTAGGTATATTAATACAAGACGACGCACGGCGCGGTAGATCAAAGAGGAGATAGCGAGATGAACTCCACGTATAGCTGCCTGATTGGCGCGATAAAGCTCTGGACAGAGAAAATTGGAAAGATGGGAGGAGAGATTTTTATATACATATATCAAGATAATAATATTAGAGTTATGTAGATATAATAATATTATGTTACTCGCATTAAGAAGCTACACTTTTAGTGAACTGAAAATATTTTCATAAGAGTAAGTTTGAGTAATTAATACCTATATGAAAAATAAAAAAGTAAATTTTTCTCACCATTTTTACTGATATTTTTTACTTTTTATAACTTTTTTCCTTAAAATACATTCACTGCCTTATAAATAATAACAACTTTATGAGGTTTATTTTTAAAAAATGGATGTCGTAAGTATTATCTAATGTCGCTAATCTGGTAGTAAATTACCAAAGCTTGACACCGGTAGTCAGCTCCGTCATCAAAAAAAACGGGTTCTTTGACCTTTGACTGTGAAACTTCCTGACCGTATCCGGTCTGATGATAAAGATCTTAACTACCATGGTACTCGCGTCTGTGTGTTTGCACATCCCATAAATGTACTTACTGAACCGATGTAAATCAAGTAAACATTGCTCGCTGTAGTGTTTATGTATGCAAGCATAATATATACATAATAATATACCCCCTTATTAATAAACATAGAATAACTTAATCCAAGTAATAACCTAGTAATAAACTAGTTCATAAAAAGTATGGAATTTGATAGATGTCAGTTTATTACTAAATCATTACTTGGATAAAGTTATTCTATGTTTATTAATAAAGGGGATAGAGTTAACTTCGTCTCGGGTTCACGGGCTGGCGGGGGTCAGTCGCGCGAGAGCCACAGGCGAGAGCGGTCGAACTACCCTCGCCGATGGTGACGTAACAAGCTGTATTCTACTTGCGAGTACTACACTTACCAACTAAGTACATGTAATATATATAAACTGCACAGTAATACTGTAGTATGACTCTGTATTGACATAATATCAATATTTTGGGGAAAGTAGGATGTTATAAAATATTACAATAAATTAATGACATTCGAAAACATAATGATAATAAAAAAATAAAATAGCTGGCCTTCTTTAAGAAGTTTAAATGTTAAAAAAAAGAAAAAAAAACCAAAGAACACTCAAAAATATGTCTTAGGTTTACGAGAATATTACTCATTACAAAAAAAAACAACTTTAACAGGTCCACCGGTGACAATGGTAGCTGTAAAGATTCCGAAAAGTTGGGGTTGTTAAATAATTATATAAACTGCAATAAAATTCGTTAAAATTGTTTTATATTTGTTTTATTGTGAGAAATAACACGCAAGTCAACTGTCAAAATATTCTCTTGCACTTTCTTGTGGTATTTAACTGTTATGGATATGTTTTTATGAGTCTATGCGGCTGCTGTAACAACGATCTAAATAGTATTGTGTCTTAATTATCCATTATTGCAAGCTATTAACATAGATCACGACAGTGTTGCACTGTTCGCAGACTATTGCGACACGTTTCCGAAACGTGTAGGCAGCGCAGATTAAGATTTAATCTACCACGATACAACGCTTATCCTATTTTTTTATTGCCATCTTTTGTAGTTTCCGACTGCACTTATGTTGACACTGATTTAAACGAATTCGTTTCATAATTTAATCTAGTGAAGACGTAATAAATAACACACAAATTTGGCGTAAAGTGAAAGCTTTGATTTCGCGATTCGTGTAATGTGTAAGTAGTCGATGACCATGGATGGGGGAGTAGAAAGAACGGCAACGCATCTGTATAATCTCTATGCGGATATCTATACGCTTTGGTTGTCATGAAAATAGTTCCGACTGCTCGTTTGCCCACTTATACTATGAAAAATATAAACAAGGTCACCTGTAAATACAGGCTAAGAGCCAACACAACTTTTGTCTAACTGAAACTTGTTAGCTCATATATTTATCAGGATTTAATTTAAAATACGCTCTATGTGATTCTTTTTTTAAGATTTAACTTTCTGTTTGTACAAATGTTTTCTTTTACATAACACTCGTACAAATTTTCTTTTTAAAAAATATATTTAGGGAAAAAAATACTTTTTTTGGATGAAAAATTAAAACTAATTGTTATGTTCAAACGAATTATTTGATGTTTATGTTAAAACAAAAGAATAGCCTTCATATCGTTCTGTAAATAGGCGGAACACTCAATGTTACGTTTAATATTGCACAAATAGACACAAAAACATATTTTGTTAACTAGGTATTTCAATATTTTTATTGCAAATATTATGACCTTTGAATATTATTGCATATTATAAAAAACTTGTGGTGTTACTGTTAAGTGAAATCAAGTAGGCTGCAAAAAATTAACCTTGTTCTACTCGTTTTTTGTGTAATTAATTATTATAACGATTATTTATGAATTGTGGTATTTTTTTTAAATACCCTTTATATGTATGAAAATCATTTTATTTATTTGTGAATTTTAAATTAACAATAATAAGGATATATAGAAACGACAATGTTGAGAAATTTTACAGTAATATTTTAATACTTATGTCTTATTCTCTTTATCTGGAAAAAGAATATTTACCTAATTATAGAACTTACGTGGAGCCACACGGTGTGTCAATAAGATAAACTTTTAAAGTATGGCTTAACAAAACATATCCATTTATTCCAATCTTTTGTTTTAGAGTGCTGTATTTTTACGTGGACGTCTTTTTCTCCCACCAGTTTTCTTGCAGAGGGTTTTAGCTCTTATTGTCGTAGCTCTGTTTAGCAATCGAACCAGTAGTGTAAAACATATCAGCTCTTTTCTCATTAAGAAGGTCCTTTATTTTTTTTAATTTATACAATTACTTGCAACTTATTTAGTAGGTACCTTGACACCCTACTTCGACCCTCACGGTCGGCGTTCTTTATTCCCAGGCTTTGCACTACTTTTGCGTATAACACGAATTATTTTACCATATAAGAAATATCTAAATTGGGCTTACACGTATGGGCATGTACGCACGGGCATATCCAATTTCGTCTTCATGATCTCATTTTATCAAACCATTTCAATATTTACGATAGGCGTGTAATCACAGATAATCTAGATTCCTAACGATGCAGTTATAAGATATTTATTAGTTGACTAGCGTCTAGGCTTCATTATATTATATTCGTACTATATTAAAGTTTACTAAAAATATAATATGTACATCTTTCACCAAAATGTGCTGGACAAATTTGGATAAAATTTGGCACAGATATGCCTAAATACAAAGTGGAGTAGTAACGTGAAATTTCTTTTGATCACGAAAAATTAATAGATTCTTTGGGATAAATTTCTTAATGTATAAATTGCATGTTGAGCAGAATTATAATGTGTTGAAAACACTTTAAACTATAAATTAAGATCTTCAACCATTTCTCTGCGTTTGCTGTAATAAACCTATCAATCAAATGGCAAGCCATTAGTTGCGCAGGACTCCTCCTATAAAGCCTTAGCTTACTTTTGTAATGCTTTTGAGAAATAGACAACGTAATTAATTTTTTTGCGGACTTGACATTTATTTGCTGCATATTAATTTAGTGTAGTAGCATTTTTGCACATATATGCGTACTAGCTTCCGCCCGCAGCTACGCCCGCGTCGTTTCCAACCACTACTTAATGGTTGTTATTATAAAACCTTCCCCTTGAATCACTCTATCGATTAAAAAAACCCTATCAAATTCAATCATCGTCAATATCAACGGAAAACGAATTTGTTTTATACTATGTAGTGAAATATGTTGGCCATTTTTGTTGACCTTACTAGATTCGTAAAACTAACGCTATAATAAAATGTAATGAAAAAATCGTATTCTGTATTTGTTCCACATACCTTCACATTTACATTAATTATTCAAATATATATTTTTTTATGAAGTTGTAAAACAAAAACACAAATCATGTTTGCGTGAATAAAATTTCACATTACAAAACATAACGCTACTTTCAATTTGTTTATATAATTGAACGGACAAGCCTCGTTCTGTTTTCTATTTTTAACTTACTGATTATGAGAGAGTTCATTTATATAAGTAAATGAAAAGTGACTCCATTTTTACAAAAATTTTAGTAATTATTATCTTTATGTCGTCAGGCGATCGTTCGCCTGGAGTTCAATGAAAAGGGATGTCCAGCAGTGAACCAATAAAGGCTGATTATCATGATAATGAGGTTTTTATGTGAATAGAATTTAAAATATAGCACGTGTCACAAACTATCTAACAAATTACTTTTCATTCCATCAATTCGAAAAACACTCATCAAGGAAATCATTGGTTCGTCAAAAAGTGCGCCTAAAATAAGTGCTTTTGTAAGAAGGGCTTCGCAGGGTAATAATGAGATTTGAATTTGGAACGCTAATGTTGCTTTAAAAATTACAACCAAAAAGATGAACCGCAGACACGCAGTGCAGTACGCACCGCGCGGTGCATACTCGGCTGTATGGATAACTCCTTTGCCTTTTGGGACAAATTAAACAACTAAACAATAAATTTAACTTTCAATAATTGCACAAGTGTAAATATAAAATTTTAATTGTGTATCTAAGTACATAATTTTATTATATCTTCTAAATGTAAAATGCATTGTAATAATAAACACGATTTACTTATTTATTTTTCTCATAGATAGGGATGAAAAGTAGAGTATATCCCGCAGTCGCAAAATATTTTTACCATCGGGCGGCGTACGTTGGATCCCTCGCTACACTCAGGATTCTACTTTAGAATCCCTCTCTGCGCTCGGGATTCTACTCTAGAATCCTTTGTTCCGCTCTGGTTTCAAAATAGCGCCCTCGCCTTAAAAATACTATTTTACTCCCTTGTCATATAATCTACTATTAAGCATAAGGCGTTTTTTAATTGAACATATAATATAGACATACGCATTGGTATTTGGTACCATGCTTCTGATAATAATGTATCCACCATTGTTGCCACATGTGGTGTTTTGATCATTAAATTTCAATTATAAACATCTGTATCTTAGTAGAAACAGGCCACGGCCATTTCACGGTGTATGACCAATCTATTGTCTCTATGTCGCTCTGCGACGAAAGATCCGCTATTGCATCCAGATCATTCTAGGTACTCCATGGAGGAAATGCGGACTAATTATCCATTAAAAAAGTAAGGATTAATTAATATTTAAGACGAAAAGTAATTAAATGTATGAAAATCAAGTGTAGCTAAAAGCTACCAGAAGCAGAAGTTGCTGCCTGCCTGCAAGTTTTAGCTAAAATGATACGTTGCGGATTCTTAACATCCTTCTTTTTACCTTCAGGTTATGCCTTAATCATATCTTAAGATCATCTTGTCATTATTACCCATTTAAGGTTTTTTATTGACTCTAGTGAACCCGCGAAGATCGACATTCGATCTAAGTGAGCTTTTTTTGTAATTAAAAACTAAACATATCAAATGACATGACATTTTAATTAAGGTAAACAATTTATGTAGAATTTTCAACATTTGCAAAAGACATAATATAGAAACTTCATCAATAATTACGTGTATCTTATATATATCAATGTGTCAAATGCATCGTAGTGTGGGTAAATTTTTTTTATTATTTATTAAAGTGCTCTATAAACATTATTATTAAAATATATTAATGTTCTGCACTTCTCGTACACGTAAACTATTAAAGTGTACTAAATTTTCCTCTGTCTACGCGTGTATCTTATTTATCTATGTGTCAAATGCATCGTAGTGTGTGTAAAGTTTTATTTATTAAATTAGAGTACTCTATAAAATAAATAAATAAATAAAAATAGCCTTTATTTTCTCTGACCCTCCTATTTAACATAAAAGATTTTAAGACTAAGCTGTAAACAGTATTAAGTACTTATCAAAATACTAACTACTACTAACTCTATAAACATTATTATTAAAATATATTAATGTTTCTGCACTTTTCTTACACGTAAACTATAAGTGTACTAAATTTCATACTCCCCCGTCGGCACAATTTTCGTAAAATTGTTCCCAAAGTTTTTGCTTCATCTATTTATATATAGATTTCTCTGAGAGTCCCATTAACAAAGTGATTACTCAGTGAGCCGTGACAGCTCCTCGTAGAAAGTATGCTGAATGGTGCAGCTCAAAAAGTGATGTATTCAATTTTACGGAGCATTTAATGCTGTTTGCTCTGCAGGGAAGACGGCTCGTAGTTAAAAGTCCACGTTATGTGATAATTCCGACTGACAATCCAGCTTGGATAAACAAATTTACAAGAAGACTTTTTCTCTCGTAATCTATATCTATACCTAACTTGAAATTTGGCACTGGGGTTCCATAATAATGCAAATGAGCACTAAGAAAGGATTTTTAGAAATTCAACCCTTGAGGAGGTGAATGAGGGGGACTAAATTATGAATCATAAGACGCGGGTGAAACCGCGGGGTACATCTAGTCCTCATATATTTTATCGTGCTCAATCAGTTCATCAAATAACTCGATAGGTCAGTAAAATTACAACGGCTATCATCTATTTCAACACGCAAATCATCGGATGCATATACAACAAATGTACATAATTGTAAGTATAATGCGATGGCAATACAAACGTTGATCCGTTTCAATGCGCGGACCATGGACAAGTGGAACTAACTGGCAAAATGGGATATGATTTATTACGAAGAGTTAAAAAAATAATATAGAGAGATAAATATGAGATTTGAGTTGTAGGAGGAAACAGCAAGGGTGCGTTGCTTAAATGTTTGTTGAATGTTAATAGAGACAACTAATAAATTATGAGTCACAATATTGTTCTCATAGAATTGCCAGCCAGATTACTCTTATCTCAACCTGCCAGATTACTGGCAAATTCATAGGACCCTCGAAGAAGCCGGAACATATAAAATGAGACCCAGGGTCTAGGAAATTGAGAATAATAACCACAAAAAGCATGTTTTGTTTACAATAATTTCTTTTGTTAAGCATTTAAATTTTAACAAAAGGAAAATTTTGCACGATGTTTTTATTAAGGTTTCTCACAATATATTCACGGTCATTATATTAAAAATACGCTACGTGTGAATAATATTGTAAATATAAAAATATACAATACAATTGAATGGTTCATTATATCCATTCATTATATAGCTATTGCAACTGACCAACCACAATCTTCTATGGACTTTCTATGCAGATGACACTACATACAAGGTTAATAAAAGCGAAAGGCGTTAAATTAAAACAAATAATTTATACTATAAGTGTCTATAGTTAATCCTAAACTATTAAAAAAACTTAAAAGAATACCGAAAAATGTAATCATGCATGGGCGGCTACACCTCGCACGGGATGAATGACCCCGTGCGAGGACTAAGGACGACCGAGCGCTCGATCAGCTGATGATACAGCGTGTACGAAATGAGAAAAAACTTTTAAAAAATCCTCTGGCTAAACTATTGCTCCGATTAATCTGATTTTTGTTGTATAGCCTGGAAATGATACACTATATATGTGGTTTCATTTAAAACCTCTCGCTTTTACATAGATCGGTTTGGTTCTGACATTTTTTTAAATTTTTCGCCATTTTCCTTAGTTTTGATTGATTGATTTAATGATGTTGTGTCTTTTTAGTGTCTCTTACAATATTATATATAAAAAATAATTATATGGATATGACTTGAATTGTGTGCAGATCACACTGTCTCTTCTTACGTCTTATCCACATGCAACCTTTTTTTTTTGACGCAGGGGAATGCCTTTACGCACGCTACCCAGGAGCCCGGGTGGCTCGACCGGGTACAGTGTCGGGCTTGACGTTTGAATGCCCCTATCGACTAAACCCCTGCAAGTGCCTTCAGCCGCTGTGAGTGGAGGGTCCCAGATCTCAGGCTACAGGATCCCTCTAGCGACAGACTGGCCTCGACGAACAGGCCAGACTTCTCCTTGGGGGACTGCCTGGCATCCATGTGACAGTCACGAATCCACATGCAACCTAATACGACGTATCTGTTGTAATTTTTCTTGTACTAGTCTAGTCGACTTATATGAAATGGAAATGAATAAAAGCGTTTTCCCACTGGGCAATAATATACTCATATCAATGACAAGTACACGAATTGAACGCACAATACTTGGGAGCGAACAAAGACAAGTAATAAATTAAGGTTAAGGCCGCTGTGTTGTAAAAGTACAGTTAATTTTAACGTACAAATTCGCTGACTTTGAACGCCCAAACCTTGGGGTTTTTTTTTTGATGTCCATTAGAAAATGATTGGTGTACCGAAATCACCATTGGGATAAATTAACGCTTAAACATGTGAGGCAAAGAAATGATCTTGACTGTGAAACTTAATACGATATTACAGAAGTGTAGGCAAAGATTAGTTCAATAAGAGGTAGTGCATGCATGGATGCATGTAGCCGAATTGGGACTGCACGACCGGGGAGATATCTCTCGCTTACACGATACGGGTGGTGGTATGTGTGGTATGTAAATAGACTGTGGCCCATGTGGGGGAGAGGAGTAAGGACGGTAACGCATCTATATTACCTCTATGTGGATATTTATGGGTGTCGGTACACATGCCTGTAACATGGCACTACCTCTTACAACGTGTGTGTAGTGTGATTATGAAGGCCTGCGCAGACAAGGGACTTTTGTCCGTGGACTTTTTTATCCGCTAAAATAGATCGCTTACAACTGTATCCAGTAACGTAAAGGGATTAAAAGTACGCGGTACTTTATATATGTCACCGTAAGATTGTAAAAACCGGAAGATTACAAAATAACTCGGAAAATTGTAAACTATCGGAAAATTGTGAACTGTACTAATCATTTACAATTTAACACATTATTTTTCGTTAGTTTATAATGTTCCCGGAGCAAACTGTAAAATTTACAGTTTACAATTTTCCGAGTTATTTTGTAATCTTCCGGTTTTTACAATCTTACGGTGACATATACATTTTTGTCCGACAAAAAAGTCCGCGGACAAAAATCCTTCGTCTGCGCAGGCTTTAAAGGCGCGAGTTCTTGGTTAATGAGCATTAAAAGTAAATAGCCCTTGTGAAATCTAATATAAAAAATGTTAGCGGAAATATTCGTACATGTAACTATCTATTTTTAAGGTTAAATACCGCACATTTTATTAGTGAACTGTGAGCTTCCTGCGTACAATGTATTATGTAGTTCTCAACGATTTCCATTTAGATATATTTTTTATAGTAGAAGGGGTCTAACGAGCCATCGGAACCATTTTCATGGCTATCGATGCCCATAGACGTCCGCATATAGATTAAACAGATGCGTTGCTCTTCTTTCTCCTGCCACCTCCAGATATTAACAATATATACTCTAAAACAGAGAAACTAGCTGCAGATTGTATTTTGCCATAGAATTATAATGTTTACTGTGTATGTTAGATCGTACACAGAAAAGTTTTTTCAGTCTCAGATTCATTTAACTTTTAGAAAAGGGTGTTAGGAAAAAGTCAACAAAAATCCACAACAATTGCTAGGAAAATCAAAAAGGGAAGACCGGGGACGAATGACTCGTTCGTAAAAAAGTTACGATTAAACTCGCGGGAAAATGTTGGATTAAACTTGATGATTGGCAATACACAACCATGTGCTTACATGCACAATGGCATTGTTTTACACAAAAGTATGCTAATGCCATATACTCGCATATACCGCGCCTCGCTCTACATACGGCGACAAGTATTTGTACCCTTTATGAAAATACTAAATAATTTTTATTTAATCCGTAAAAATTTAACAACTAAAACTACACCTAAAGTGTGCATGTTACAGAAAAACACAATACATCTGATCTTAAGTAAAAAAACAACCGGTATTATACTTAATAAACATTCTCTAAAGTAGAGGTTATAAGGGTGGTAAGGAAGGTTGAAGACTTCAATAACAAATCGTGAAGTTCCGTGTGTACATCGACCCCTGTATATATAATATGTATAACCAGAAATACTGAGACGTGGCTCGTAACGTGACAGCTTAGTTGCTACGTGTCTGCCTGTTCGTACCGATTTAGTTACCCTGCAGTTGCAGTAGTACTAACAAAACCCTACTCAACAGAGTCGGGATAACCACTCACATAGTATGACCAGTCAATTCAATTTATTTGTAAATGTAAATATTACAGATTAGTACTTTACAGATGGAACAACATAATAAAGTTATTAGGTTACTATATTTGTCCATTAATGGCATAGGTACAAATATTTAAAACAATTAATATCTAAACATTATTATTTTTAAACGATTTCATTATAAATTATTTCAGTCAATTAATAGAAATAAGAAACAACATGAATCAAGTCTGGATGGATCTGTCAAAAAATCATCTTGAAATAATAACTTTTAGACAATAGAAGATTCTCCTGACAAATCTAGAAGCTAGCGTTTACAGGCTTGTATCATCACTATTTCCTAGCTTACGCCATAAAATTGCCACCATCTGATTAAAATAAGTAATTAAAATTATTTTAGTGAAAACATTTATAACGCTACGTCTATGGTAGGCGCTATGTGGTAACAACACCACAAAAGGATCTCAGTATTCGGTCTATGTTAATTAAACTGCCATGGTTTATTAGTTCAGTTTGGAACACCGTGAGAAATGTGTATGGTGCAATGGGAATGTTACACCAAAAACTATTTCATTCCCATTCGCTAATAGTTTTTGTTGTAAAGGCCATTTTAATTTTAAACGTATTCGAGTATTTAAGAGGTTTTAGAACACAAATTATTTTTATTTTCCACTGAATTCTGATCCAATAGCAGAAGAAAATCCCGTGTTGTAATGTAAGTCAAGACGTTAATTAAGTTCTCGACGATTTCGCTTCTCGCCGCACACATCAACTTTGTGATACCAGCCACCGCCGGTATTTTAAAACAAACACTACTATGTATTTTTCAGAAGAGCATTCTCATAATTCATACGAAGAAAGATTCACTCAAAATACATTTTAGGCAATTATTAAGGGCCAGGAAATTTTACACACGAAGGATCTTTATTAAGGCAAACTTTCTTTAAATATGCGAAGAGACGTTAGTGAAAAGAATAGAAATTCTAACGGCGTACTATCAGGTATTCCTCTAGGTTCTCCACGCTTCTCCATAGGTATCTGAATTGATTCCATCCAGCAAGGAACACGGGTGAGTTACGTCTAAACAGTTTCACATGCAAGGAAAAGTCGACAGCCGTGACGCAAGGTATAATTAAATATTGGAAATAAGAACAATCTTTCACAACGAGTTGCATGGCCCGAATCAATTGTGAAGTGTTTTCAATTAACCGTTTTGCCACGCATCTCGGCAACTTCCGTCGCGATCATGTAAGTTAATGGTATTACGGATATGTGACGGTGTGTAATGGATTTTCATTAATAGAATAAAGAATCACACGACCAGTCAATGCAATTTAATGACTACCAATGTATGACATGAACATAATAATTGTAATCCAGACATTTCCTCTTCTTTGACTGAATTCAATTGCTATTTAGTACTTACTTTAGATCCAGTTGATTCAAAAATATTAAAAAAGTGAAGAATTTCTGTAGATGTAACAGAGTAGTTATAATACATGCGTTTTTAAACAACAAACAAACGCAACATTTTGAATTAGTATTCAATAAAAACAAAGGCATCATTTTAGATTAGGAAGCAATTAAAGACAAAGGCAGAATTTTAATTAGTATTACATTGAACGTACCTACTAGAGTTCTAAAGAGCGCTCTTAAATATGTTTTTATGTCATTCCTCATTTTTTTGGATTCGTCCTGAGGTTAGAACATGGGACCTTACGATACATGTTTGCCATGCTAGTCGGACGGTGTCGTATATAATTATGCCCTAAATCAGGCTAGATTCAAGGTTTAACTCAATATTACTTTTAATACTTTAGATTTACAATTAATGTGTAATGGATTCTTTTAACATCAATCTTTCACATCTTACTAATATAGAGGCAATACGAAAAATTTCAAACGCAACTTTCTCCGCAAATCCGATTATAATTAAGTATAATTCGCGTTAAATTGGACCTGTATTTAGTTTCTCGGCAGCTGATGAGGCATTAAAGACATTTGCTTAAGAGCCTTACGCAAGCCTACCAGCTTTCTCATGCTTTTATATCAATGAAGAAACGAAGAAATTCCTGAGCGAGATCAGACGAGATTTCTTTAATTTATTGGTATATTACTGTGTTGAATTAGACAAATGAATGGCTAACGTCTATGGTAGGACGCCGTTTAGAATCCTACTAATTTATTATAAAAAGATAATGAGATCTTAGTCATAATGTTTTAGAAAAGTTACACAAAGTGCTGAATGCTAAATTTAATTCAACTGCGTTACAGATTCATCAAATTAAATAACGCGTTCGCTTTTTACTACAACCAAGCCGACGCCAATTACTTTCTTTTATTTACGTTACAATAAATGTTTAATAAACTACTAAAATTTCTCATTGTGAAGGTAAAAAAATTGTCAAAACTTCTAATACAAGATAATTTTCAAGACTTTTTAATATCCTAAATAAAAAAAAAGTATATCATTATGATATCAAACTTTATATAATCTAATATGTGAGTGTTAAATATCTAATTGGTTTCCTTGTCTGACCACTGTTGGTTTAAAAAAAATGCAGTTGATAAAAAAAAACATAAATGAATTTAGATTTGAATTTGCGATTACTGTCCAGATAGCTTTAGCAACTTTCACTCTTGACGCTCCACTGCGCGCCATCGCGCATACTTTGTGCTGACTTAACAAATATACTATGTAAATAATTTAATTACTACCTGAAGTTACGTTAAGAAGTAGTGACATACTGCAATGTAGCAATGTGACCGCGAAAGTACATCTCGCTCACGTAACACAGCCTTGAAGTGACAGCTATGCTGTCGCATTTCATGAGTACCTGCTGGCCCATTGAAGGGGGAGAAGAAGGAGAGTTTGATTGTAACAATTACGTACATTTGCAAAACCGTTCAATATTCATATTCATAGGAATTATTTTTCCCTAGGCCTCTTGGAACATCTACCTAAACGTCGTTCTGTTTCGATCGAGACTTAGAAAATAATAACAATGAAAACTGATAGGGAAGAAATAGAAGGCATTTTGAGGTAAACTAGAGAAGACCTAGGTACTTCTATCTCATCGCCTATGGAGAGATAAGGCATGGGGGGCAACGCAACTGTCCAGCCTTTATGCGTATGTCCATGGGCGTAGGTAGTCGAAACGAAACAAACGAAACGAAAATGGCTCCGATTGCTCGTTTTCCTTTAAGCTATAAAAAAATGTAGATAAAATGATATAGAACCATCAAACAAAACCATGAGCTTGTACAAAAAATATAAATATGAAAGACCGTACTTTCACATAAAAATAGTATCTGGTGATAAAGATCTAGATAAAAATTATAATGATATGCAAATACTTTTTATACGAAAGAGAGAAGATTATGTCAGGTTTTACGTAGGTTGCGCGTGCTGCTGTTTAAAAATAACGTAACATTATGTCTCTGCTCTTAGGGTGCTTACATAGAGAAACATACAGGACAGACAAAACCTGTGCGGGTCGGTAATGTTAATATTGCAATGTTATCGATAACATTGCAATATTACCGGTACCGACCTATACAGGTTTTGTCCGTACTGGTAACCTGTTTCTCTAAGTAAGCACCCTTAAACTTTAATCTACCAAACTCATCAAGTAAATATCGCCCAGTGTCATTTTATATTGCTTGTAATAATTTTAAAAACACGTTTGAATATAATTTTACAGTGTAATATATTTATAATTTATAATTATTATCATATTTATTGCGTGATTATAATTACAGTAAGTAATAATTAAAAATTCACTGCTAATTATTTAATCTAATTAATATATTCTTTGTATATTTATTTATTTAATATTTTAGCACACTAAAAACATATAATTATCATTAACACATAATTACATTTAATTACATATTATCTACTAGACCCAAGGGTACTATTTATTCCATCTTCTTGGAATTTGTTCCAGTAGTCCTTTTTTTTATGGTATAGGGGGGCAAACGAGCAGTCGGAGACATTTTCATGACTACCGACGCCCATAGACATCCGCATAGAGACTATACAGATGCGCTGCCCTCCTATCTCCTCCCACCTCCATGGGCCACCGGCTACTTACCCACCGCACGAAACGCGACAGCACAGCTGTCACTTTACGCCGGTCTTGTGTAAGCGAGAGGTACCTCCCCGGCCGTGCCGGACCAATTCGGATGCATGCAAGCTTGCAGTGTGGCACTACCTCTTACTAAACTCAAGTTCTACTCAGTCGTACTACAAATGTATGTTCCTACTACAGAAAATTAATTATGTAAATGTAATATCTATTCCTTTTTGTACAGCGCCACGAACTCTAACGAAATCATTGCGACGACAACAGAAGTTGTACAAAGAAAACGTGGGAGTCGCAATAAGTAAAAAGTTGTGCAAAGTCCGCAACAACAATAAATTGTTTTGATTGCAGGCGAGCTAACAACAGAACTCACGAACCCGACAAAATGGGAATATTACTACAATTACAAGCGGTGAAGTAAAAAAAAACATTTCCCATTGACATGCATGCAGATAAGGCACTATTGTTTGGGACTTTTTTAAGTAAATAAATGATGCAATCAATTTTAAGTAAGAGGTAGTGCCACGCTGCATGCATGCGTGTAGCCGAATTGCGCCGGGACGACCGGGGAGGTACCTCTCGCTTACACGATACCCGCGTAAAGTGACAATTGTGCTATCGCGTTCCGTGCTGTGTAAGTAGCCGGTGGCAGCAGGAAGAAGAGCAACGCATCTGTATAACGTCTATGCGGATGTCTATGGGCGTCGGTAATCGTGGAAATAGCTCCGATTGCCGGTTTGCCCTTTATACTATTAGAACAAAAATTTTTTTTATTTTGCCGAACATAGATCTGTGTAAATGCCAAAGAAACTCTCGATAGGAACATTCCATTTGGCTGGTCTACCAAAACTTTGGATCTTGTGAAGATAGCATCGAGCCTAGCATTTGATCAGAAGAACCATAATCATAATTATTGTTCCTTTAACTACAAACTTAAATACACTAAAAAACGGTTCTTTTTCTGGCGCGTCCCACACACACCAGAGTATGGTTGAATCTAGTTGTAGCCGGCATGATATCGAGACCGTGTATTAGCCGCTTAGGTTTGGCTGAATCTTGTTCGGAAAGATGCCAGCTAGACCTAATTTTCCCCGAAAACATTCGGCTAACTCTGGATTTTGCCTAGACAGACCTACTGCACCCTACTGCTCGCTTGCCCCCGTATTATACAGTGAGGGCGATCACACGTATAGATACATAATATATAGCCTATATCATTTTCATACGTACGAATAGAACGCTAATGTATTTTCCTGTTATTACACCCAGTCAAGTGTGAAATACTGCACTAGGTTTTGGTTGAATCACTCACCGTATATTCAATGATATAGAAATCGAAACACTTTGATGTACTCACTATCAAAGTATTGTTAATAGTAGGAAGTACATTGGAAGAGCGGTTTACGAGATGGTAAGTGACAATATGACTACACTCGCATCTGTATGATCACTGTTCATTGAGTTTACTCCTTAAAATGATGTGTAAAATATGACACAAATTATGTGAAACATTTTTAGCGTAACATCTCAGCGTAACAAACTGTGTAACTTGAAATAAGAATGACGCTTTACCACGCTTACGTCGCAAGTCTCTTGCACACATCTTTCTTAAGAATCATATTTATTGTTATGCAAAAGTGCGTGCAAACACATAGTTTTTTTATTGTTTGCTTACTGTTTTACTTACTTTCTTACTGCTATAGGAATAATAAAATTAACAACGAAATAAAATTAACGGCAAACAACGAAATGAAAATTAAGCACACAACCGTGACCCATAAAAAGTGAAAAAGTGAAATGGACTGCTGTGTTATTGCTATTGAATTAGAGTAGGCGACATTTACACTATAGGCGGCAGCTATCCATTTTTCTGACTCCGTCTAAAGGAGACTCAGTGGGTATGTAGATTTGTATATACCTGCTACGGGGTGAACAGTTCCGCTTTCACGTATAAAGCATCTTTAGATACGTTACGTTTAGACAGTTGACACTAGATACATATAACTGCTATATAAAACTCGTAGATAGAGAATACAAATAAAACGGCTAGGTCATTTAGTAAGAGGTAGTGCCGCACTGCATGTACTGGTATTACCGGGGAGGTACCTCTCGCTTTCACGAGACCGGCGTAAAGTTACAGCTGTACTGTCGCGTTTAGTGCTGTGTGTAAGTAGCTTGTGGCCTATGGAGGCAGAAGGAGGAAGGGGGGCAACTCATCTGTATAGCCTTGCGGATGTCTATGGGCGTCGGTAGTCATGAAAATGGCTCCCTCTGCTCGTTTGCCCATACCATAAAAAAAAGAAAATTTAAATTTAATTCTAATAATTATGTTCATTGTTTAGTCGCTGTAAATTTGTATTATAAGCTTCGTGGTTCCCAAATCTGAAAAACTGAATCACCTAAAACAGTTCTCTCACGATTCATGAGTTTTCTTTTTTTTTTAAATATTATTAAGTGTATTTGCCCCAATTTTGCTCCTGTGGCAAATCGTACAAAAGTTAGTAGCAAAAAGCGTAAAAAAGTCCACTTTCTAGCCATTGGCTAACTACTTCTACGTCTGCACAAATCACGACAATACTACGGCCATATTTCTGTTATGTTCGTTGCCGCCCGCTGCAGTAGCAGTTATTAATTTGATTTACTCGGCCGCTAACTACGCGCTGAGTGGAGGGCGGACTAACAATTACTATGTTTGCGATTCGACTGCCAATTTCATATATCATCTTGATAACCGCACGCCGAAATTGAAACATATTACGATAGTGTTAAGTGCTAATTTCGATGATTGATCGCGGTAATTTGAGGATATTTTCTGCTAAACAGTTTTGCAATGCCAGATTCAATATTATTTGGTGAATTTATGTGTCTGCATCACGAAATTACAACATATAGAGATTTAATATAGACGATTTAATAAGCCAGTCGCATATTCGGCAGGCTTTGATCGGCAATTATGCAATTTTTGTATCTCTTTTATGGCAAGAGTTTAAAGAATAGTCCATGTCTTTTGGTCTCTGTTGTTTTTCATAGGCGTGCATTTGTATAGTTTAATATTAGTAAACTAAGTGATATTATAAAACTTATTCATTTACATTTCACATTAACCAATCGACGTTCTAACAGCATGTCACTAGGAAGTGTTATATATTCAGTTCTTTTAACATTATACACGGATAAAACTAGGTCAATTACCAACATCGTAAATTACAGCACGGTTATTATAAAACTAAATTTTAGCGCACTTAAGTAATAAAATACACAAAAACCGAAGTCCGTTGACCGATTTTGATGAAACTTTACGTGGCCCGATTTCTTACTTTATATAACAAATGACTATTTGTATTTCGTGTTCAGCGCTTGATAACAACGTAGCTATTTCTTAATAAGTACTTAATTGATTATAATATTTTTGCTAATTATTTAATTGTGAATGTGTATGTTTTAGTTTTGTATGTGGAAAAAAATGATACAGAAGTGTTTCAAAGTGGGTTCGTGTTTGACATTTCGGACACATAACACACACGTAGGTACCATGACAACAAATTAAACAATTATGATAAAACGTCCGTTAGATCAGCTAGTCTCTAATATAAAATTTAATGGGTCCTTATTTACGACTACCAGTAAAGATCACTTCGAACAAGTCTTAGTGGCAAGCAAATATCACAAAAAATATAATATATAAAAATATATGCAAGGCCTTTATCGATTTTCACATCAATTGATTAATTTAAAAAATAAAAAAGTAATTATGTTCTGTATGAATAAAAACAACAATAGCTATCTATTATATTGTTTTTATGCCAGAAATAAAAAACTTTAACTATTCTAGCTTTATGCGGAAGTAAAAGTAAAATATCTCAGGGTCATGCACTGCGTTTCAAAAATAGTTCACTTGCTAAGTTCCGGATACGGCACTCGAGAGGTCGCCGGTTCGAATTTGACCAAGGACATGTTAGAATGTGTAAACTTTGTGTTGAATTCCAACGGTATTACACACCAATAAAATAATCTACTTAATTATTATTGTATACAAATATAACATATTTTTCCAATGGACAAGGAGAAGGTATATTTCACTTGTTTGTGGTACTACTATTACTACATATAGGTACTACTATTACTCACATTATAAATATACTGATATTTTTAAACCTTGACAATAGCAAAGAAGGGGTAAAGATATACCACATCAGCTATTATAATTGCCCCGCGGGGTTGAGAATATAATCGTGTTTCGATCTCGTGAAAATACGAGATGAAAATAGAATATGTTGGCCGATTCTCAGACATACTCGATACGTAGGTACACAAATTTACATGAGAATCGGTGGAGCCGTTACGTAGGAGTATGGTAACTTAATTGTGAGACTAGAATTTTATACATATAGAAATTAAAAATATGTATTTTATAACTCTCAAAAATATATACTGAAAACACTATAAAATGAGGTAGATCGGCCATGAGCCTTCTAGTTAAGTGAACTTTTCAAAAATAGAAATATACCGAGACATTACAATACCTTGACAATAAATGGAGCGTTATATTGAATCCATGTTGAAACAGACCGAATGTTCAATTAAATGCTCAATAAACTTTATGTCATGATCATGTTGCAACAGGGAAGTAAAAGTCCCTATAATGTGAGGGATATCGCAGTCCCAAGCGCGGTTACAACACGCCGCGACAACACAAAGCTGGACAATGTTGTGAACAAAATTTGCATAAACGCACCTGATGTCGATCGCTGCGAGCCTTATAAGCGTATCTTAGAGCACATTAGCCAATGCGATCTGATGACAAGGCAAATACTAGACTTGGTTTCAACATGATATCAACATTCCCTGTCCATTCGCTATAAAATAATTAATATTAGCCCAATTGATAGTGTAAGATAACTTTTAAAGAAAGTAATTAGCCGGTAGCCCGTGGATTGAGAAGGATGAAGGAGGGCAACGCATTTGCTTAACGTCTATGCGGATGTTTATGGGCGCCAGTGGTCATGAAAATGGCTCCGACTGATCGTTTACCCGTTTATACTATTTTATACTACCACCTTTTAAATTGAGCAATCCAAAGTGATGATGAAAAAGAAACTTATTGCCACTGTCGTTTTATCTTTAATGAATATTCGATCCCTTATTTTTTACTTATGGTAATATTATGATTACAATGTATAAAAATCAGTGAAACCATTTTGGATTTCTTTTATTCGAATATTATTACACAATTAAATTCAGTTTGGGTTATTCTATTGCTTAACCAGGGCTCTTACACGCAATTTGTATTGTTTCAAACAATATCACGATGTTACATAATTATTTCATAACTTATATTTATGTGTTAAAATTATTCTTTTTTTTTTAATTTCACATTTTATTACGTATTTGTATTATTACGTACTTGTGTGGTACGTTTTTAAATGCGGCCCTAACATACAAAAATATTAGTATGATGAGATATGATTACATAATGCTATAAACTAGCTGTGCACCGCGGTTTCACCCGCCTTTAATTTCTAAAAAATCCATATAAACTTCAACACTCCATTTCACCCTTTTAGAGGTTGAATTTCTAAAAATCCTTCCTCCACATTTGATTTTAGGTCTCAGTAGAATTTGTCCATTACAAAAAAAATTAAAAATATATCCGATTCGATAGTAATAAACAACTCTGTTGATGTCGAGCATTCATTCAACATATTAACCATTTCCTTTTCTTTTCCAGAGGCGATAAGCGTACCAGAAGATCAGTCGACATCCGCATCATGGTGGCAGGGAGGTACAGCAACACCATTCAGAGACACGAGCAACTCCTTCGCGTCAACCCACGGTCTAGTGCAGACACACCCATCTGGAAGCGATGCCTTCACGTTCAGCGCGGCTGGCTCCACCGCGGGAGCGAATCCATTCGTCCAAACAAGTGGCAGCGGTCCGCTTAGTGGCAGCTTCAGGAGCAACCCGCTGCCTCCCATCCAGAGGAACGCTAATGGAAAGCTCTCCTTGAAGCACTTGGACTTCACGAGCAGTGCTACAGCTGAACTGAGGAGGAATCCCGCGCTTTCAGCCCCGGATGAGTGCGCAAGAGCGTGCAGAGAGAACGAGCCACCTAGGATTTGTTACTACCATTTCACTTTGGAGCTGTATACCGTCTTAGGGGCGTAAGTACACATTTCACATTTCAGTAGCAAAGGAACAAATGAAGATCCATCTGTGGACACTTGTAACATTTGCAAATCCAGTGTACATCCATTCTGTGTACAAATGTACACAGAATGGATGTAACACATATTTTATATACAGTAATTCTCGTTTCTTGTTGAGAACACTGTTCTTAACTTGTGAGTTTGTGAATTAACTTCATTGGAAAGGGGTAGAGAGGGAGGGTAACACAGCTGCATTATGGTGATGTCTATCGGTGTTGTTATTCATCAAATTACCCTGAATTTTCGCTATATGTGCCCCTATAAACATAAAAAGTATTCAGAAGAATGAAATGCATATCCAGCGCGAATAGTAAAATAAATTTGTCTAGAAACCTGTAATCCTATTATAACAAACAATTGATTATACAATATTTACATCTACTTTAGTGCATAATACAATCTCAAATATCAAACATACATAGGTTTAGGATTCAGAACAAGTGTTATTTATACTGTCAACCTACTTTACACTGTTTGTGGTAAAAGAGTATCAAAGTAGTAAGACATGCGGTCAACTACGAAGTACTCAAGATGGTAATTCGTAATGTGATCGTTGACCTATTTGTATTAAACCAAGTCCTCGCCGGCATCTCTGCAAGTATTTTTAGAAGATTGGCGTGTCATTTAAACTGTAACTACCAATGCAACATGCGCACACCAAGAAGTTATACACACGCGTCTCCCTCTTTTTTCCAATCTTCCCGATGGGCCACTGAATCTCACAAAACATAAAACCCGAAAGCATGCCTACTCCAGAGATGTGTCACTCCGTGTTACGCCGACCCAATCCGGTTAAAAAACAATGGCACCTTTATACTCTAACATGGGCGTTGACAAATTATGTCTCGCCAAAAATTGCAATGATAGAAAATTGCCATCGTAAAATTAATGAGTGAGCCCAAATATTTTCTTTGAAACTTAGTTACATTTTCATAAACTTAATATAATAATTATTTTGATATCTTAATATTTCATAATTAGTCTTTCTCTTCCTAAGCAATCTTTTTAATTGTTTCTTTCTCATATTTATTTCTTAACCAGCATTTTCTATTTCCAGTGCTTGTCAAGTATGTACACCAAATGCAACAAACGTGGTGTGGTCTCACTGCCAGTGTGTGCTCGCGGACGGCGTCGAGCGTGGTATTCTTACCGCCAACAGAATGTTACCAGGTCCTTCGATCCAAGTCTGCGAAAACGATAAAGTGGTTATAGATGTTGAGAATCATATGGAAGGAATGGAGGTGACCATCCACTGGCACGGTATTTGGCAGCGAGGTACCCAGTATTATGATGGCGTACCATTCGTCACACAATGTCCGATCCAGCAAGGAAACACATTCAGGTAATTAAAGAATTAAAATAATATAATTAGGTAGTAAAAAAATATAGAAATAAACTTCTTGAATTGTTTGTAGAATATTCAAATTTTTCGCAATGTTGTATTTCTGTGATCATCGAATGATATTGCTATATTTTATAGAATATTATTGTGATCATCTAATTCACTACAGCAAATTGATTTTTTAATGGAACATATAATAATTCCAGGTATCAATTCCAAGGCAACGCTGGTACTCACTTCTGGCACGCGCACACTGGACTTCAAAAACTTGATGGTTTATATGGTAGCATAGTAGTACGCCAGCCACCTTCTCGGGACCCTAACAGCCACATGTACGATTACGATCTTACAACTCACATCGTATTATTGAGCGACTGGCTCCATGAAGATGCGGCAGAAAGATTTCCAGGTCGTCTTGCAGTGAACACCGGTCAAGATCCCGAGGACGTGTTGATTAATGGAAAAGGCCAATTCCGAGACCCTAATACTGGATTTATGACTAATACTCCTCTGGAAGTATTCACCATTACCCCAGGCAGGAGATACAGGTTCAGGATGATCAATGCATTTGGCTCGGTTTGCCCTGCACAAATCACTATCGAAGGCCACAATCTCACGGTCATTGCTACCGATGGAGAACCCGTTCATCCTGTACAAGTGAACACCATAATTTCGTTCTCTGGTAAGATGTAATTTGATAACCTTCACGTAATTAGAAACTTTCTTAGAATACCTGGAAGCAACTGCGGAACCATTAAGTTATTCAACATGAGTATGTAAGATAATTAGCCGTTATTTTAAAAGCCACACCTTCGTATTTTGTAATACGCTCTCTATCAGTGAGCTCGTGCACCAACTCAACCGATGCAAATTGAATAATGTTGCATAGCGCTTCCTCGATTACTATACATATTTAAATTAATCACTATGAACACGATGTAATCTTCTCTATTTTTCCAGGCGAACGTTACGACTTCATAATTTCAGCAAACCAAAACCCCGGTGCTTACTGGATACAAGTACGAGGTCTTGGGGAGTGCGGTATTAAACGAGCGCAACAGTTGGCTATCCTCCGATATGCTCGAGGACCTTACCAGCCAACGACACAACCACCGACATACGACGTAGGCATACCCCAGGGAGTGGTGAGTTTGCAGAAAAAAATACTGTACATACAGATTACAAAATTACATTGTAAATACAAATGAGTGTACATACAATATTTAGAAAAATCAAGCCTGGTATAGGATTATGGTTGAAATTATCCTTTCCTGTATTCAAAACATATGAAAATATCACATGCATACTCGACTCACTTGTCATTCGCCGGATATTGCGTATAAAATTGTGGTCGACCCTATAACTTCGATGGCTGACATCGATTCTGTAGCAACTAGTTACTCAAACATAAATACTAGTCTTAGCGCGGTTAATTTGCTGGTCACTCATTCACAAACAGCCAGCAATCTAGCGTCGATTACAAGACACAGCAATCACAGAAGTAAATAGACAAGAAATAGATCACATTTGTATAAAAACATGCACAAAACTGGTTGCTGAAGTCGAACAAAAATAAATATTGATTGAGGTAAAAACATTATATATTTTTGTAACTGATGTCAAATGAGACTTGTATGCAATTGTAGTTACGTAAAGCCCTATCCAAAACTTGCAAATATCATTTCGAAAGGTATGCTTAAAACTTATTTGCCCTAATGCAAATATAATTTATCTCAATGACTTACAAAACGTATATTATTATTTCTGAGCACATTTCAAAAATATTCCTATTGTAATTTTGCTTTTTGTTTGCATGTCTTAATGCAAAAATCATTATTCTCTTATATATAAGTTATAATATATTTAGAATGTTTTTGAAATATTTATATCCCGAAACATATTTCATCCTACTTTTATTATGCATCTTTGAAATAGAGTAGTCATTAGATTCTGCTGTAGATTAGTTTTGCACGTAATTATAGTAATTGCACGTACCTTTCTCCTCACTAACTATCCAGGTAATGAATCCCTTGGACGCAAGATGTAATGAACCCAGAGACGATGCAATTTGTGTCAGTCAACTGAAAAACGCACTTCACATTGATCCCGCAATTCTAGAAGATAAGCCAGATGTCAAAATCTTCTTGCCATTCCGTTTCTTTGCGTATAGACCGGAGAATCTTTTCCAACCTAACACATACAACCGATTTTTGGGTAAGATTTGATATTTATACTATTGTGTATGTTATAACAAAACAAATAATAAATAAACTCTTATATTATATGTACCTTTTTACAGTGGCACCAAATGGAGATCATGTTATTAGTTTAATAGATGAAATATCGTATATGGCACCACCCGCGCCACTTATTAGTCAATACGATGATATTAATCCAGATCAATTCTGTAATGGAGACAACAGACCAGCAAATTGTGGTCAAAACTGCATGTGTACTCATAAAGTAGATATACCTCTAAACGCTGTTGTAGAGATTGTGCTCGTAGATGAAGGTGAGAGTATGCAAATATTTCGCAAAGAATCTCTTATTTGTAATCTCCAACAAAATCTAATCGGATAATTTTTACTTTCAGTTCAAATCGTAAACTTATCTCACCCGTTCCACTTGCATGGATATGCGTATCACGTTGTTGGTATCGGCCGGTCACCCGACCAGAACGTAAAAAAGATTAACTTGAAGCACGCTCTAGATCTTGATAGAAGAGGATTGCTCGAGCGTCACTTGAAGCAAGGAGATTTGCCCCCCGCAAAAGATACCATCGCCGTGCCTAACAACGGATACGTCATTGTCAGATTTAGAGCCACAAATCCTGGATTCTGGCTCCTTCATTGTCACTTCTTGTTCCACATTGTGATTGGCATGAACGTCGTCCTGCAAGTGGGCACACAAGCCGACCTCCCACCAGTCCCTCCTAACTTCCCAACTTGTGGAGACCATCTTCCTCCAATCAATTAAAAAATTTCTAGAAAAATATTACAGTTTTGATCCAAATCGGTTTAACAGCTGAATTTTACGTTACTTGAGTGTAATTATGATTGTTTTGTGTGATGTGTTTGGCGAATCCGAAGTGCTCGACTTCGTCATTGTATTTTGTGTTTATTTTGTATTCGATGGTTTGTGATTTTATTTAAAGGTGATATTTTTAGTGAATATCTAATTACCTTATGCCATATCGGGATGTGCCCTAAACATATAACATCCGAGTATTGCATATTTGAGGCTCTTTAACGTGTACTTTAATGTACATTTTTTGTTTAATATTATGAACACATTTGTTCTGTAACTAACTACCTACTTGCCATTATAATTTTTCGCAAAGTACATTTATTTTATATTGTATATATTTTATTTATTTTGAAGCTTGAAATTAGACTGTCTAAGTTCCTTTGTTCTTTTCTAAAGTTTCATATTTTATCACCCACGTCATTTCTTGTCTTATATAATATAAATAAATTTATTGATTAAGTAACTTAAGCTTCACCTCATTTCACCTACTAACCTGTAATGCATGATTCCATTGACTAGTTATTGTATATACTTAATTTCTGTACTTGTAAATACACAATGTATGTTACGGTTGATATGAAATGTGCAACGACTTTAAATAAGACTTATTGTGACCGTATTAATATTATATTGTTATCAGTACAAAAATGTTACCATGACCAGTTACCAATTAGGTTTAGTCAAATTGTCCCAAGAAAGTATACTAATCATTTCACTAAAATTTGCTCATATCCTTAAGAAAATAACAATTTATTAGAAATTGTCATTGATTTTTCATCATATTTTTTTTAAGTATTTTTTCCATTTAATTCTAAGAAATTTGTAAATTTCTACCATATTATAATAAAAATATTGTACAAATAAAAATTTCATTTCCCTTCAACACAATACAAAATTTTAAACATTGGTTAAATTCAATACCTAATTTTCAAAATAAAATCCGTATAACAATCTATTTTGTAAATACTCAAAATTATTACTGTGATACTGAGTTAATCTACTTAGTTTATTAAATTAGAATTAAAACAAGACTTAATTATTAAGTAAATTGTACTCAAAAATAACTGAGATACTGAGGTAATCTACTTAGTTTATTAAATTAGAATTAAAACAAGACTAAATTATTAAGTAAATTGTACTCAAAAATAATTGAGATACTGAGGTAATCTACTTAGTTTTTTAAATTAGAATTAAAACAAGACTAAATTATTAAATAAATTTTACTCAAAAAGCC
>LUGF01019632.1:155837-179429 GCA_001625245.1 Calycopis cecrops
CTTCAAAATAAATTAGAAAAGTTTGCAAATTCTTATGTTTTATGAATGAAACAATATTTTAATAATACCAATATAAATATGGTTTAGAAATTAAGTTTGTAAAAATATGTAAAGTAACCTAATAATTTATTTGACATTTTTAAAATTAACATCGACGCTGGGCATTTACTTATAATCGTAGTATGGAAATTAAAAGTCCGCTATATATTGTACAGGCAATAAAAACAATCAAGAGCCATCTATAGACTAGATCGTCTGAAGAAGATACCAGCGCAGAAAGCGCCCAGGCCATCTTACATTGTCCATCAACACCAGTCCCGCTAAATGACAAACCAACCTCTTCATATTACACACATTTTTGATTTAAAATAAATTCAGATTCAGAATTTTTTTCAAATTCAGAAAAAAAAAACAATTTCAGATTTAAAATAAGAAAATATTATTAACTAGCTTCCGCCCGCAATTTCTACTTCAAAAATGGAGTTATACATATAAACATTTCTCTTGAATAACTCTATATATTAAAAAAAACAATTAAAATCGGTTGCGTAATTTTAAAGATCTAAGCATACAGACACATAGACAGATCTAAGTACACAAAGATTTTATACCGACTAAAGCCTTGCGGTTGCCTTCAGCCGCAATAATTGGAGGGTCTCGGATCTGCAAACAACAGGATCCCTCAAGCGACAGGCTGGCCTCGGCGATGAGGTCAGACTTCTCCTTGGGGTCTGTCCGGCTGCCTCTGAACAATTTCTGCTACGACGTGAAATAGTGCAATGGGGTCTGGTTTTCATCCTGACCCCTGGCCCCCTTACAGGGGTCCCGCCACTCGTTCCTATCCACGCCGCCCTCTGCTGAATCAGGAGGACGGCTAGAGAACCTCGATTCGAGCTGTTCTTAGTCTGTCCCCTATTCCTGAAAACTGTCCTGTAGCAGCCCTGTTCGGGATAGCCTTGGAGATCACAGAGGCACGCAAGCACAGATCACGACAAGGTGGCAGCATCTTCGGGGGAGATAGCACAGCTTACTACGCCGCGGCCGGTATCACATTTTTGTACGCAGCGGAATTCGTTCCGCACCAGCCCTCGCGGAGTAAGCCCAGAGAAGTGTGGAACTCCTGCCAAATTTCCGGTTTACTCACTAAAGCCCTGAGGCTCTTCCATCTCGCCGTTATTGGGCGCCAAGGGATCGAGAGCATTCCACCAATAGGCCCCCCGGCTTTGCCTTACGGAAACTTCAGTGCAGTTGACAGGCCTATTGTGCCTGACGTCTGCCTCTACGTCTTCGCCGATGGGGAGTGCATCAGCTCACACCTCTCGGTCTCTCTCGGCGGCTTTTTCTGCTGCATTATGGTTGCACAGAAGGAGAAGAAAGCATCCCAAAATCTCTCGCGGCCCAGAATCTTACTGACGATGCTGTGCAGCGAGAGACTATGGTCTCCAGGTTCCACCGCTAGGGCCAGCCATGTAGTGGTCCCATTCGTACAGTCTGCCAGAGTTGAGCCGTGTCGTCCGGCTCCCCATACTAATGGCAGACCGGAGCTATCTATCGTGCACTTAATGACCGAAGCACCCGTGTCACCCAATCAGGAGCGAGTGCGCGCTGTTAAGGATTTTGACATACGTCTCTCTCACCATTTTTCTCTCCCTCTCACTCTCACACAGTGTTATAATGAGATTTTACGATATCGATTTGGATATTATAACATCATGTCAAATTGCTTAAATTGAGTTTTTTGTTGTCTGAGCTATAACAGTAGTCATTATAAGTCAAGTATTGGTAACATAAGTAGAATGTTACAACATTAGTGTAGATAAACATATATACGTGTCATAACTTCTTGCAGTTTTCGATTAGAAAAGAACCAAAGATTAAACAAGAATCAGATGTGCCATAATGTTTTAGTTGTATTTACCTAATTTACTTATTTAGCATAATTATGTATTACTTTAATATTGAAAAGAATTAGGATGACCTTGTGATTTCAGCAAGTTGTAGGGCTTTGCTGCATTGCGGCCGAAACGGGGCGAAACTACTAGAGATTTCCTTTGCTCTGGTGATACTGGCGTGTAAGCTATAAGCGGACATCACTAAAAGAATGGCGTTGTACAGGTTGCCAATCTGAGTAGACAAACTAGCTACGAAGATCACAAAAAGTGGTGGCAAACCACATAAGTTTGGGCCTACATACTGTATGGACACTTCATGGGAAATGAACGCCAAGGTCCAGGCGAAGTTATACTGCTGGGAGAGACAGCGTTGACAGGGTCTAGGAGAGATGGAAAATCGGGCTAGAAAACTCCCCATATGGCGTAAAAACCATTGGGGTGCCAACTACCGTACAGGATAATGTAGATAATGACTGGACACGGGTGCTTCGGTCATTACGTGCAGAAAATAGGACGGGAGACAGCTCCGGTCCGCCATTAGTATGGGGAGCTGGACGACACGGCTCAACACAATCTGTCAGACTGTACTAAATGGACCACTACGAGGGTGGCCCTAGCGATAGAACTTGGCGACCATAGTCTTTCGCTGCACAACATCGTCAGTAAGATTCTCGGCAGCGAGAGATGTAGGGATGCTTTCTTCTCCTTCTTGACGCAGGCGCAACCATAATTCAGCAGAAAAAGTCTCCGAGAGAGAGTGAGATTTGCGAGCTGATGCACTCCCCATCGGCGAGGACGAACAGGCAGGCGTCGGACACGATAGGCCCGTCAACTACACTGAAGGTGCCGTAAGGCAAAACCGGGGGGCCTAGTGGTAGAATGCTCTCGATCCCTTAGCGCCCCAATAACGGCTAGATGGACGAGCCGCAGGAATTTAGTGAGTGAACCGGCAATCGGCCAGGAGTCCCACACTTCTCGGGGCTCACTCCACGAGGGCTGGTGCGTAACGTATTCCCCTGCTTAAAAAAAGTGATACCGGCGCGGCGTAGTAAGTCATGCTATTCCCCCCGAAGATGCTGCAACCTTGTCGTGGTTGGCGGCTTACGTGCCTTTGTGGTCTCCAAGGCTATTCCGAACAGGGCTACCCCTACAGGACAGTTTTGGGTTGTAGGGGCCAGAGTAAAAGCAACTCGACTCGGGGTCCTCCAACCATCCCCTGACCCCTATAAGGTGGCATTGCTCTGTTTCACGTCATAGCAGGGGTTGTTCAGAGGTAGTCGGACAGACACCAAGTTGAAGTCTGGCCTCTTTGCCGAGGCCAGCTTGTCGCTAGAGGGATCCTGTTGCTTGCAGATCCGAGACCCTCAAATTATTGCGGGTGAAGGCAACCGCAGGGCTTTAGTCAGTATTACACTAAGTGTCGAGTGTGAAATACGTCTACGGACCACCCGGGCTCCCGGGTACCATAAGTAAATGTATTCCACCTGCAAAAATAAAAAAATCCAAGCAGTTTGTGGGTTGCCCATTGCCGGAGGGTCTAACCAAATGGTAGACACAAACCATTTGGTTAGTGTTATCATATTTGCTGATTCTCTAGGCCTGTCTAAGTCAATAGATGTTAGAAGTCACTGTTTATTATGTGATCTGCTGCTTATTTGTCTTCGCATTTCGATCAGGATTGGAGATAAGAGTGGACTCGTTGCACGAGCGATAGCTGGGCAAGGCTCGTTTACATGCTGACAGGTACTACTATATGATTTTTATGTGCCTCTGATTATGATCAGGTAGGCGCTTATAGATTCTCGAAAATAAAAATAGGATGATTTGATTTTCAACATTCCTCTAAGTTTAAGGCTGAGGTTTTAAATAATTAAACATTATTAAATCGATACATTTTGGGTAATCTCTACATAGTATAAAACAAAGTCGATTTCCTCCGTCTGTGTGTCTGTATGCTTAGATCTTTAAAATAACGTAACCGATTTTAATGGGTTTTTTTAATAGATAGAGTGATTCAAGAGGAATGTTTATATCTATAATATTTTTGCAGTTCAAAATCCACGTTGGGGAAAGCTGCGGGCGGAAGCTAGTAAATAATATTTTATTATTTTAAATCTAAATGTGTGTAATGTGTACAGGTTGGTTTGTCAATTAGCGGGACTGATGGACACTGTAAGATGGCCTGGACACTTTTTGCGCCCGTATTTTCTTCAGGCTGATCTAGTTTATAGCTAGCTCTTGCTTGTTATTATTGCCTGTAAAATATATGGCGGATTTTTAATTTCCATACTACAATAAATTATAAGTAAAGGCCCAGCGTCGATGTCAATTTTGTAGAGTATTAGTTTGACAATACTAGTGTCAGGTCTTAATTTTAACCTTTAGTTACCGACCATCATTTTTGGTACATATTTGCCGAGGTTAGGTCACGGTGACCCCCCGATTTGAAGTGAATTTTTTTGGAGAGTCGGTGTTAAAAATCCGTTAAAATTATATATCATTTAAAAGATTATTTGTTTAACATTGTGATGAAATCAAAAAAACAACAAAAATAATTTTAAAAATACTTTTTAATGCAAAAATACAAAAATATCACTTTTTTAGGAACATAATTTTGAGTCTCATGCAAAAACTAATTAATTTATAAAATATACTGAAAAAAGTAACTTCTCTTATCATAATCACCAAAAATAAAGTATAATAAACAAGATATAGTAACTATTATAAACATCTAATCATCTAAGGCACAATTTTGGCAGACTTTTTGGGCGCATTGAAGACATGTATTTTTTACACCTGATACATTAATGAGGGGTCTTTCTTTTGAGCTTGGGTGGACAAATATTGCAATTCTTCCTATTTTCGCTCGCCTATAATCGCTGAGCAAGCGATAATCAGGATCAACTACCTCATCATCACAATCACTAAAGTTTTCCATTTCCTCATCTAACCAGCTCTCTAAAACCATTTCATAGCTGAGATCATTCAAAATCCACTTGTCTTGTTCGCTTACGTTCGGTTCCTGAAGTACTCGGTTGCGACATCTAAAAAAAAAATCAAAATAAGGATATTGCAGGTAATAACAATAAAATATAATTTTTCAAAATACTAACATTAACACCGACCTTACGTCACGGTGACCCCGGAGGTCCAATGGGTGGTAAACGTGCGCACGTGCCGCGATGCAACCGCCGACTAACGAAAGAACAAGTCAAAACAAGCAGCTACTGAAAGAAACAGGTATATAACGCTATTGGTTACTGAAATATTTCTGTTTCAAATTTCGCGGGGTCACGGTGACCCCACCTCGGCAATTAAAGGTTAATCTATGACAAGTTTAAAAATCTAAAATAAATTGTTAGCTACTTTACATATTATATTTACAAACATAATTTCTATGTCGTATTTATATCGGTATTATTTAAAATATTGTTTCATTCATAAACATAGGAATTTGCAAACTTTTCTAATTTATTTTGAAGAAAAAACGCATGTACATCCACTCGCCACGAGCGCCGCAGCGACTTTGAAATGACATCTCCCAATTGTCATCAAAGACCATTGCGGGGGTGCTTCTGGTGGGGTTATAGTGAAATTTCTTATTTTTCATGTGTATTTAAAAATAAGATAAGAAATAGAAAAAATAAATAATACCAATTGCTAAATAACTAATCACAAGTTTTTTGACATAAATATCATGTCGGAATATTAAGCCGTTATCGAGAGAAAATTCAATATATCCAAAAAAATTACGATTTACATCAATTATTTAAAAAAAATTGGGCCTATTAAAAAAAATATAAACAATACAATTTATACAATTTATTATTGATTAATTGAAATATAACATATATTTTTTTATACTATAAATACATGTACGGATTCATTAAGAAACTTCTTTGAACCTAATGCCCTTAACTGATTAATCTTGTTTATTTTACGTCATACTATAGATTAGTTGGTCATATAGCCAACCAAAATCTAATAAAATCAATGTTAACGACATTTTAATTTGAGAACAGTTTAGTACCTCTGAAATGAGAACTCATTGAGATAACGACTTATATTTAACACAGCGCGAAGTGGTATACCTAAACTTACGTACGACACACAATGCATTATTTTTGCGCATTAAAGTTAGTTGTGCTAATTGTGAGTTTTGGCTGCGTTTATGCAGGTAAAATCGATTGACTTCTAAAGTATACGTGAGTGTTATATGTATCAACATATTATATCTTCTCAAATATATAATTCTCGTGTCGCTGTGTCTTTAATTAAAAAAATTAAGAGGTAGTGCCACGCTGCATGCATGCCCGAATTGAGCCAGAACGACCGGGCAGATACCTCTTGCTTACACGACACCGGCGTAAAGTGACTGTAACAGATTTAATAGATTCGGTCCTCAGTCCCTATCTGTTCAGTTGGAATGTAGTCTTTGGCAAGCTGAGAGAAATGTAATGCTAGATAACATTCGTATTGTTACTGGTGTAGTCTATTATAACGGCCTCGGGGTCAATTTAGGAACTTTCGTGCCTTCAAACAATTTTAATTTCCAATATATTGGAATTACTTCCTACCCCTTCTACTTTCTTCTGATTAAACTCGTTGCGGGTCCTAGGACAGATTTAGCTTGTCCCTCGGGCTCCCTGCGATCATATCAAAGGGTTAAGTGTGGTTGCCGCTGTCGATCCTGGCGATGCAGGAGTAGCAGCGGTGGGAACTAGTGGTGGGCCAAAGCCCGTTTATCTGTTCAGTGTGATATTAGATAGTATCAAAGATACTTAACCTTTATGATGAACAACCTCCTTGGCTACTCATGTTTGCAGATGATAACCGCACTGGCAGACGCAAACAGAGATCAACTGGTACGATTGAGTGAATACATGGAGAGAATTACTTCAAAACGGTGGCATGAAACTAACTGATTACATGGCTTGCAATGATACATATCGCCAACATGTAGGGATAGACGAAGACCTGGTAGAGCATACGGATGAGTTTATATACTTGGGATCTATTCTCAAGGCGTCAGGATATCCAAAAATTCAGTTTTAGGGATATATTCGTAATACATTAATGTGTCAATAACTGTTAAATATCTAGATTACAGTAAAGACAGCACGGGAAGAAGAGCAATGGCTTGTTATGTCTCGAAGTTAACAAAAAACCACTGCTTATTCTTCCTACTATAATATTTATTGGATTTTTTAAACATAATTATAAAACTTTCAGCTTCGACTAGTTATAACTACAGAGGGGTTGGCAGAATAATAGGAGGTCAATATGCTAAGCCTTTTAGTCACCCATACATAGTTTCTCTTCAGTTTAAATTGTTTTGGATTCCTATGCATTTTTGTGGAGGCAGTATTGTCAGTGAATATTGGGTAATGTATAAAACTTTAAGTTTTTTTAGTTTACTTCCCATAGTTACTTTTTAATAATTAAAGTCGAGAATTTAAATCCATAATTGTGTGTTGCCCTTCTTGTCTTTTTCACTCCTATCCCTTCTCAATTGAATTGGCTTTGTCCAATGTGTCAGGGTTAACATTAGACTACTGAACCCCACCACAACGACAAAATTTGGACGGAGCTAGACTACCGCTTTGTGATAAGTCTACATCCACAATTTGCCTTAGGTATTAACTGCTGGGCACTGCCTGACTGAGTCCTGGTTGTTACAATGGTGGAACATCTACGCTGTTGCTGGAACACATGAAGTCAGAAACTATGAGTCCATGGCGCAGATAAACAGAGTAACTGAGCGCATCCCGCATCCATTATACGAGGGGTATGTCTTAAAAATTATATATCTTTATTAGTAAACTCACTGGACCTAACAAATATCTATTAAAGGAGATCTAGTGAGCAAAACAGCAATGTTTCTTATTCAATTAAGTCTCTAAGAACTTCTGTATATCTAAGGCAATAAGCCCGTACCTTTACACACATTTTAGGTTCTTTAAATTTTACTTTATATGGTGCTACAAGAAAAAATCCAATTGTTACAATGTACTGCTATATTCGAATTCTATTTACCGTTTAGTATATGTATTAAATTAATTTTATTTTATAGAGGTATTGGTCCATTTGACATCGCTGTACTTCGAGTCGAAAGGAAGTTTGTATTTTCAAAATACGTTCAACCAATAAACTTGCCAACTGCCAACTTTAAATTTGACGACAAGTCTCTCGTGACAGCCGGTTGGGGCGCTTTGAGGACTACTATACTCATACCAGACTACCCCAGCAGATTACAAGAACTACAAGTGAAACATATATCTTACGAAGGTAATATAGCAACATTTACTTAAAGCAGTAAGAGGTAGACGTGCTTTGCATTAGATTGTCACGACCGAGAATGTACGTCTGGTCATTGTAGATGTTTACTGACTTCGAAGAAATAGATCATGATATATTAGCAGAAAACTAATTTGCGTCACATTTTAGCAATCACGACAATATTTAATTTATTACATCTTCATTAAATTGTCGCAAAATGTATAAAAAATTACACTCACTAGGATTTTTTCCACAGATAAGGATATAAAACGCCTAATATGGTCGTTCAGATATCGAGATATAAGGCAGTCCATCCATCTATCCAGTTCATCTTATCTATAATTAATAAACACTTAAGACACTTGGTCAATTCAATAATTATTGTACAATTTCAGAATGCTTTCAAGCTCTTAATGCACTAAAAGAAAATTATGAAGTTAATCCGTTAGATGAAGACGCCCACGTGTGCACCGGTCCATTAGGAGGAGGAATGGCTGCTTGTAGTGGTGATTCCGGAAGCCCATTAGTACAAGTCATGCCCCGAAACAAATTGATACCATACGATGATGTGGATGATGATTATGGACGCGTTAACAATGTCCGAGATGATAACATCGAAGATTCAAATCTTGATTACAGTGATAGCTCCGTCAATATCACAGAACAAGTACCAGTCATACTTGGAGTGGTGTCTTTCGGCTTTTCCCCTTGCGGATATAAAGGGTCCCCAACGGTTTACACGAAAGTATCACAATATCTCGACTTTATACGACTATATGTGAAATAAATGAAACCGATTGTTATATAGAGATTTTAATAAATACTAACTTACAGTACTATTTACAAGTCTCTTATTTGCTAAATAATGTACGAATATCTTACACTGGATCATATTATATAAAAACTTTAAAGTTCCTAAATATGGAATTCTTTAATTTTGTTAATACTTGGTAACTAAAATTACATGTAGTATGTAGATCAGAGATTTCACTTACTCACAATACAAAGTATATAACGCGATTAGATATCACAGAAAATATTTGCAGAAAGATTTAGTCCACAGTATTTAGAAGCAGTTTCAATTTACATGAACAATTATAATCAATCTACTTGTATGTATAATGAGTTTTAATAATAGAATGAAATAGACAATAATTTAAAAATAAAAGATATTGACTGATCGATAAAAAACTGATCGAAAAATATATAATAAAGTTTAATGATGACAAATAGGAAATATGTGATGATAATAACATAGTTTTGATGATAATAGAAGAAAAAAGATGAGTTTTTAAGTTTCTGATTGTCTTTGAGTAGTATTACATGCATATTAAGACAATATACAAGATGTATGATTTTTATTGTTTTTTTTGTAAATTAAGCTTAATTGAGCAAATTAGATTCTTAAACATGTATGTTATTAGTGGAAACTTAGCTGACATTTGCATATTCTATATCTGTTAGGTCCTAAGTGTTACTATAACTGTTTGTTTCCCAAATAAGATAAAATAAATAATAAAATAAAAATACACGCAGTACCGATTAACTATTGTATCTAAAACCAAGACGATTCATCGTCGTCTGTCCGAAGGTAGTTTCGAGAGTCTTTACAAGTCGTGTGTTTTATAAAAAGAATAATCAACGTGGAGAGTTCTCGATTCTCTCTGCCAACTAGCTAGAATATGTGTTGCTGTTGTTATATATTTTTGTGAAAGAAATTAGAATGAAGTACATTTAAAACAGCTCTAGTTCTAGTTTTACACTGGCATTTGACCAAAGTAAAACCACAGGAGATTGGCGGGTTTCGGCCTGAACGCCTACAGACAACATTGTATGTAAAAAAGCTTATTTTTAGACATCTGTATATCTTACATTACTTTTTTCGTATAACTTGCCAGAGTCGAGAAATAGGGTTTTAAGCGTATAGACCCTAATGCGATTAATCGGTTCGTCTAGGTATGGATTGCTGACAACTTAATTCATATTTATTTACATTACCTACTTTACGCTGCACTATACTGATTAAAATTAAAAACGGCTCTATTAATTATTATGATACAAAAGTACATTTAGTACTAATTTATGTACCATAATCGATTCTCTGCTAATCAATGAATCAATCCTATTTATTTAGTAAGACAACAAATGTTTCTAGCATATAAAGACTGTAGCTATGACAACAATATCCGATCGCCAGTACAATCATTATGTAATCATAATGATATACTACTGTATTATATTAGTGAATAAAAGAAGTAGAGATATTATATTAACTAACGTTTTTTTATTCCATGTGCATGTGCACAACTAGATTATTGTATAACCTAAAATGTTAACCTTCATAAAATATTTTAGATAAGTGATTGGAAAAAAAAATAATATAATATGGTTTCCTGATCAACAATACTCGTTGGAAACCTTACAATGATTCGTGTAGGCCTACGGCCAAACTAGCCTAAGAAACCTGCCAGTCTCCTTTGTGTAATCTAGATCCATAAAATTTACATGTTGACATATTTATGTTTTATTTTTTTATTAAATAAAACGTTATAAATCAACTGTAATATATACCAATAACTTACAGCCTGCTTTATAAAAATAGGACAAACTAACATAAAACAAATTCATATATACTACAAACATACATACCTACATACAAATACTAGATTTATTAACAATATTGACATATCTCAATTTTGCACTACAATTTGTACAAAGTCTATTTTCTATATCTATTCAGTCATAAATTAATTGAGTAAGACGTCAGCTGGCTTATAACCGCTACAGCTTGGTAGAGATTGAACCACTAATTTTGGTATTGGCTGAGGAACATTGATCAGTATCGCAACTGGAAGCGCGAACAGTCCACAGGATCGACATTCTAGTAACCAACTGCCACTGATATCTGTTTTCACTCTCACAATTGTGAACCCTTTGTTAGGCACGTAAACGGTATCCTTGTTTGGAGGATTCTTCTCATTCCTGTAAGCATAAATACTTAACATTATACTACTTTCTCTGTGTTAATCATGATCATGAGGAGACTTTATTTGTTAGCGACTCTTCTTAAATTTCCTTCATTGTGGAGTCAGGAAGGTATTACACTTCTAATTTCTCTCCGACCATGTCGTACTGCCGTCTCATCGGTTTAGTGTAGTCACTTGTTAATAGAGATTGCCACCGTAGCCGAAACTTGGCTAGTAGTACATTAGTATATTATATGGAAAAAAATACTATTTTTATGACATCGTTGCAATATGTTTGAATTATGTTTACTTACCTTGTAATTTTACCCTCTCTGTCAAGTTTCATGAATTCTTCCCTCGACAACGACAACCCAGCTGGACTTTGCCAGGTGGCAAGAACTTGCATACTGTTACCATGCATGTGGAAAGTATATGAATCGTTACTGCCAAATCCTGAAAGTAGCATTGAATTTACTTTTAGTCGATGTACTCCTCCAATGGTGCTCTATGAGAAAGGGCTTTGTCCAGCAGAGTCCTGCGGCTGATGACGAGGATGATGATGATGATCAAAATTTAGTATAACTAACACTGCTGTGAAGTAACAGATATGCTATCGGGGTTGGAGCGGTATGACAGTTCGGAGGGGAGACGGAAAAGAGGGCAACGCTTCTGCTTAACAATTATGTGGACGTCTATGGCCATGGGTAATCATCAATAGACTTTGGATTGTTCCTTTGTTCCCTTATACTATAAAAGTATTTACATCAAAATATTAAAAGAATCAAATCATACCGACTATTTCAGTAAGGCACATTTCACCATAAAAATTCTGCAGTCGCCAAGTGGGTTTCCACTTTCCTTGCAACAATTTTTACTATAAAATGGACAAATCTTTTTATAGAATAAGTATAGTTGTGCGGATGATTGTAGAATTTGTTTAGAAAATACTTATTCTCGTGTTCACCATAGTTTTTATCAGTTAGATCCAGCGTGGCGTAGCGTGCTCTGGAAGGGCCCGTTTAAAAATTGGTTTGGGGGCGCATTATACAAGGGTTAAGAACTGTCACAAAAAAAATACATTTTGGGTTACACACGTTGTGGGCACCCGTGGCTCGTGAGCCCATATAATTGATACAGCAGATACGGCGGTAGTTAAATCACCGTCTTCTGAGCCAAATATTAGAAATTCACGATTGGTAGAATCGTCAATCAAAAGCAAAAAAGGTGACTTACCTTCATTGACAAGTACCAATTCAATAGTTTCATTTTGCTTAGCATTCAACATCTGCACACATTGAGGATCCATATGCTTTGTTTCTTCTCCCAAAAGACAAATGGAATCCGGTTGAACTTCATTCGGCCTCAAAAGTAACGGCACGTTGGGGTATAAAAAGTTCTTCTTATTTATTTGCACGACGCCGTCTTGTAACACTGGAAATAGACATACATTTTTTTGAGTTCTTTTTCCTATTTGTCTATCAGCGGTGAAGTGTACCAGTCCTACTATATTTGCCACTTCTGCTACTCATTGTCGAGTGATCACATGTCTATTAGAAACCGTGAAATCAATGCAACTTAGAATTTGTCACTTCACGCAAATTAAACTGTTTACTGATTGTATATTTATTGATTATTGATTAAATGTTTATTATATGTTTATCAAATGTTTATTGATTCGTGTTGGTACAATTTCTTATCGCAGCCACTTGGGTCCTTGATGTTGCAGCACGAAAGAGGGAAATTGGGTCTGTATGAAACCAATTGTTCCGATTAATGAATTGTCTTGTTGCTTGCTGCCTAATTGCTTTTATTAAATACCCGTATGATAATGATTACATGCGTATCATAAAGTACTATTTTTGACATTTGCAATTTCATTAACAAAAAAATATGTAAAAATACCGTATACTGTTGTTATTAAGTGGCTAAATATGCTAAGCATAATTAATTTAAACAGTTATATTAAGTTTGACCCTGTACATTTCGTTGTACAAATTTGATACATAGATTTAAATACGCATTGCGGACAGATGTGTAAGCAAAATGCAATAAAATTAGGAAACTCATAACAAACAGGGCAGAGAGAGTAATATACTGTAATATTATTAACCTACTATACGTATTCTACGTGTTCAAATACTTAATTAATTTGGTAGACATACATTTCTTTAGCCTGAATAGCATGATGCATATTTAAATTTCGTGGTCTTAATTACAATCAAAATTTAAATAATTTTAATTGATGTTTTAAAATTAAGTGTACCTGCTTTTAATGCCGTCGTCGATGATGTTGAATGGCGTGGATACTGCCTGGCAGAAACTTCTTTCATGATATAGTAAATATACATTACTGCGTGACATAAAGCGACAGCTATGCTTTCGCGTTTTTGCTACTCGTGAGTACTCGGTGAGCCACTTTAAATCGGGCTTTGGCCCACCACTCGTTCCCACCGCTGCTACTCCTGTGTCGCCAGGATCGACAGCGGCAACCACACTTGACCCTTTGATATGATCGCAGGGAGCCCGAGGGAAAAGCTAAATCTGTCTTGGGGCCCGTAACGAATTTAATCAGAAGAAAGTAGGAGGAGTAGGAAGTAATTCCAATTTTCCTCCCTAATCAAAGCTGGAGACAGTACAAGATTGCAATGACTTAAATAAGCCAAGAAGTAGAGAGAGCAGCCAGGTTCGGTGAACCACTTGTATAAGAAGGGCAACACATCTGGATAATCATTGCGCAGATCATTTTTGGTGTCAGTAGTACAAGACCTCGACTATTCGTTTGACGCCATTTTTTCTAAGTACTTTTCATTTACTTTTTACATATTATATGTTTTTCAGTTTAAGACTACATTGAAGACGATATGGAGAAAATGATCACTCCCTCTTTCGATCTCACATTTGTGGTGTTTCGTCGCCCAATGAGCACTCCTAGCAAACCGATGAAGTGTAGATACTGTAATGAACTTCTCTTCGCTGCTACAAACTATGTTCAGTACCAAAAAACACGCTCCACCGTTCAAGAATAACGTATATATATTTTTATATTAAGTACTTACTCATAGCTGCAGGTATGAATGGCGTTTTAGGCATCACGTCACTAAGATACCTGAAGTCGTTGTCGCTCTCATTGTACTGGGCATAATTCCTGTCTATCCCTAGGTAGTAGGACCGAACATCTTGGGCTGGTATCGCGTCTTGGAGCGACTGTAAGTCTTGACCGACTATAGCATTATTCACATTTAAATCATTTATCTGAAAATGAGAAATATTACCGTAAGCTTTTAATATTTTGTATACCATTTTGATTTTATTTATTTAGGATCTCATCTATAGACTTAGAGACATTTTTACTGACAAATCAAGTCAACGAGAATGATGAAGTACTTCGTCTTTTCCTGTTCCTCCATTGAAGTCTCCCTACAATGGATGACACTCAAGAAATACGCGTAATCTGCCTGCAAAGCCAATGATGGTGGTAACATGTCAGTGAGAAGTCCGTGGCGTCGGCCCAATTCGGCTGTGATACAATATAGCAGTCTTACTGGTCTTTATCATGCTTCATATGGGTTAAACCATGTACGGTTCGTACAGGCTACAGCAGTAGATAGTTTCTCTCAAATTATACACCTTTGCACCTTCATACTACAAATATTTAGTCAAAATTACCGGTCCCTCGTCCAACATTGAAGTAAAGTTGAATCCGGAGTACAGGAGCATGCCGTTCGCTTTTATTCCCTCGCAGTCCCCACTGCCTGCAACTTGGATCCAATAACCCCCGGTCCTCTGATCAGCTCGAACCACCACATCCATTCTTTCACCTGAAATAGTTTTAAAACAAAATTATTACTTGCGTTTCTGGTAGCGACGAGAAATGAGAAACTTTATCAAATCAAAAGCCGAACATTAAGGCTGCCTGATACCAATAGGTAAGTAGTACTTTATGAGTTAATCGAAACCGCTACATATTTATTAATCTTAGGATATTTTAAAATTGATTTGTTGTAAGTGATATTTTGGATTCTCTATTTATACATGGCATATAAAACATTTTAGCACCTCAATACTTTTTGGGAACTGTTACAAAACAATAGTTTAGCACAAGTTTTTGTAAAAATTTTCACATATTGACATTTAATCTATCTTTTTTAGGTTTCCGTAAATTATTTGATGGTTGGCCCCTAGGCGGCAGCGAATGGCGGCGTGGATTGGCACCAGCAGCGTGGTGTGCTCCGTTGTAGTATTGGAACCACGGTTCAGGATGGGAACCTGACCCCATGGCACGGTTTCAACGTTGGAGTAAGGGGACTGTTCAAAGGCAGCCGAACAGTCCCCAAAGAGAAGAAGTCTGGCCTTTTTACCGCGGCCAGCCTGTCGCTGGAGGGGCCCTCCAATTATAGCAGCTGAAGACACCCATAGGAGCTTAGATGGTAGGAATAACTATTTCCGAGCCCAGACAGGAGTGTCGGGCTCGGAAACGTGTGCTGTGCTGTGTTACGAAAAAAAGGAGCCTGTCTGAAAAAAATATATACAAGTGAATACAGAATAATATACAAGGAGTCCTTACTCCTGCATTCCTCGGTTTGCTCCGGGATAAGTTTAATAACTTTGTGGATATTGTGATACTTTTACAATATAGTGAAAAATCGCCCGATAAAAGGGCAAATCTGCGATTACTCTAAGTTTTGTATCACTTTTGCACGCCATTTATAAGAAATCAAAATGTAAACTTGTTTTTATTATTTCGAATGTAACAGGCCGTTTGGTCCGCTCGATTTGTAAATCCGCTCTATAAAGTAAACAATACCTCCATAAAAGCTAAAAATACCGGGATCCTTTCCCGCCATCTGCGAGGAAGCGCAACATATCTGAACTTCTTCACTACCCCAGAAGGTAAACATCATAATATAAAGGACTCCATGCCATGTATATATTTTACGTTAAGACATGAACCGTTCTCAAGAAGACAGGGTATAACTATGACCTTGTCCGTGAGGCCTCCTCCTATCTTGCCAAAATAAACAACCTCTTTCATAACATGGGGTCATGACACAAAAAGTCACTGCGATTTCATTACTTGCATTGAAAATACGACACTCGAAATAATAATCGCTAATTCAGAACCATATTTTATTTGTATCATTGTACATTGAATGTAAAGTGATGTACTTTTATCGCAATTAAATCAAAATAAAATATCGATATCTCGAATCTTACTATTATGTCTAGGGAGAGAGCAGAAAGCCAAGCAATTAAAATTAGATAATTCTATCATACAAGTTAGAAAGTGTACATCGCTTTCGTGCGTCATAGCTAATCCAATTACTACGGAAGTAAAATCCATTAGAGTGTGGTTTTTGGCAAGATGAGCGAAATATAATGCTTGATAACTTCGTAGTGTTACTGGTGTAGTTGATTATAGCGACCTCGCGGTCAAATTGGAGAACTTTCGTATTTTTAAACGTTTTTGTCATAAATATTATTGGCAGCATTTATATTATATCCGGGGTTTATAATACCTACTTCATCTAACCGCCATCTCTCCTTCTTGACTATGCAAGTCATTGCAATTTTGTACTATCTCCCGATTTGATTAGGAAAAGAAATTGGAATTACCTCCTTCTCCTCCTATTTTCTTCTGTACTCGTTATGGGTCCCCTCGGACTCCCTGTGATCATATCAAAGGGTCATGTGTTGCCGCTGTCAATTCTAGCGACCAAGGGTAACAGTGATGGGATGGTACGCGGGGCCAAGCCCGATTATAAAACACATGCATTTAACATTTCAATGAAAGGCATTAAAATTAATAGTATAGCTACTAGCATAGCAAGCATATATCGGCAACCTTACCAACTAAGGCAACTAGGCATTACTGCCACTAATTGCGTTTTATCTGTCCATCGTCGGAACTAAAAAGCGTGTTAAAGTCTAGCATCCGCGGAAATGCACTAAAAACAAAGACATTGCATGACTCGTAGAAAGTGAAAACAGTGAAACCGGTTACAACGACCTTAAACTACGAAACGCGCCAAGGTGACGCTGGAAGGCTTTCTCCTCTCGCCACATAATACAAAATCACAGCGAGCAACACTATTTCAATGTTAAATCAACCATTTAGACTGAACTGTTGACACATTGCGGCGGTACGACCGGAGTATCTTCACTCACTTGACACTGCAACAAGTGATTGCTGTTTTTTTTGGTGTTATTGAAGTTTCCAGTAGTAACACAACACACATTGCATATGTTTTGCCTTGCACTATATCTAGTATCTGGGAATGTAATCAAAATAATACAATTACTTTTTTGACCATGCATAAGTAATAGTTGCATGTATTTTGACGCAATTCATGCTATATCATTTAATGATAGACATGTTTTTAATTTTAGTCAAGCTTAAATACAGGCTGTTCTATTTATATGGAATAAAGTATATTTTTTCTCTCAGGTGGATGATCGATAGAGGAGTCGCATAATGGGGTTTTAAAAACGACCGTTTTGCTCGCGGTTGTTGCACGTCATCACTAATAAATTTACAAGGAAAGCAGCAATTGCTTCATATTTAAAAGCACAGCCGCTTCTTATAACGACAGTCATACATCAATAATAAGACTAGAGCCGTTGTCATGAACATAGATTTAGAATTGTTCCCACTACGTGAAAGATGTACAAAGCGTGGGAGAGAGAGATTCAAATAAACTTCCAATCATCGGAAAGAAAAGAGACAGGTACATTCTAAATCTATGGTCAGGAATATAGCAAATTATGACTTATACTGTAGCCATTAACCGTGCCATGATCGCTCATCCGTCGATCAGATAAGGCAATTAGAAAGTTAGTGTGCACGAATTGGTCTGCAATGATTTAATACACTTTACGATCAACGTACTTTTCTCACATTAATGACGTCACGTTTCGCCATTATCTAGTGAAAGTGAGGGTTAATGTACTACTTAGAAATAATCAAAAAAGTTCTTTACTTAATGTACAGTCGACCAGGTAAAACAGTACAATCGCTTTCTGATTATTGTTGTTATGTTGAACAAAATTAATTTATTGTTAAAAGAGATTTTTGTTTATTAAACAAACTTTCTATAAATCAACATTTTTCACTTTTCTAAAGTTTATAAGTAGGTGTATTATAATCATTGTTGTCATAAAACAATGTTATTCTAATCGTATATTTTTGAAAATAGTTATAATACATAGAACTACAAATTATTATAAATCAATGTAAATTTTTTATATATCATCATCATCATCAGCCTATTGCAGCCCACTGCAACTGTTGAACAATATATTATAATGGTTGTACGTATATTTGTTATCTTTATTTAAATTTCACACATATCTACAATAACTAGAAAAATCTACAGTAACTTAAAAATACTTTTTACCTCTAAAAAATACTATAATAGAATTGTTAGAGGGTCAAAATTTACACACATTAAAATTGTCTATCTTGATTTACATTTGAGTAATGAAATCATGAACAAATCAGATCCTGCAATAATTTGAATTAAGAGTTGGTCAATTTCCTTAGCAACGTTGCGCATTTTACCTTGACAGAAAGAAGTTTTTATTGTTCTTCGAGAAGCGAAATTGACGATATGTTTTAGCTTATTGTATAAGGTAAATGGTAGTGCTTGCCATAGAAAGATTTATAAGGTCCTATAACATTACAAGGCAGAAATCTAGATAATCCTGCGACAATTGCATCTTTAGCAATTCGAAATTGGAAAAACTAAAGTAAACATTTAATAAATATCAACGGGAATCGATCGTGTTGTTCAAGATAACAAATTACAGAACGGTCACCAAGATTCTGAAGTTGAGGCCGCGTTTTTTTTTGTGACGCAGGTAAAATGCACCTTCCAACCAGCCCTGGGTGAGCCGGAAGGGTGTGTCGGACTCGGCACAAGAAGCCTGCCCCTACCTACCTACCTACCTACCTGCGAAAGACCTCGGCCGCTGTGGCGAGGGAAATCCTGGATCTATCATCAACAGGATACCCCAGCGACTGGCCGGTTCCCTTTGAAGGACCGGTCTTCATCAGGAAAGGAGTCGCTCCAGCCATTAGAGCAATACTGACGACTTGGTAGCCTCATGGGTTCAGGTGCCCATCCTCGAACCCCGGCTGCCTCTTTTCATGGCAGAAGACGCTGTAAATAGCGCCTTCTGCGAGGTCATGTGTATCAGACGGGGTAATGCACAAAACCTGGGAGGACTTTGTGCAGTACCCGGTCCGGCATGAAAACGGGAGGAGGTTGACCGTTTTTGGTATTCAGAAAAGAACTATGTCCAGCAGTGACCCAGTAAGTGCTGATACTGCTGATATCTTTAAATAAAAGCCTCTGGTGATGAAGCAGTACTACATGACTGTACCTTATATAGCCTCCATTATATCTCACCTGAATATTGCAATATTAGCCATACAAATTGCAGGATGTTATACAACATACGTAACTTTAGCGATAAAATAACGCTAATGACTACCATCAGTATTTTGTAGCTGAACGAAAGACGCTAACGTGTTCTACATTCCCATCGTAGGCCTTAATGTCTACTGTAATCAGAATATCTTCAACTAAAGCCTACAGTGAAATATTTTTCGCTCACCGAATACAAGATAAAAGTTCAAGGTTGGCCTGGGTCTACGCCATTTGTTTTTTATGTGGTAAACCACTTACATTGTTTTGCGGTTTTTGCGCATTTGACTTTAGATTCATATTCGTTCTTTAAAAGTAAACTTCTGTCGCATATCGGATTTTCCTGACAGAAATTATAATTGTTATTGTTTTTACATATTTCGTTTCATTTTTTGTTTTTTTTTTCTATATGAGAAAGGAGGTAATGAGCAGGTGATCAATGATACCGCCCATAGAAAGTCGAAAATCAAGCCTTTTCAAGAAATATTTCGAAATTTAAACGTGACACATACCTGAAAATAGTTTGACACTTTTAGTGGACATGGGCTTCACCGTTCTTCCGTCGCTGGCTACAACTGTCAGACCATGTCGCTGAATGCTGACTGTCACTGGACATTCGACTGCTATGGCGTTTATCAGCCTGAACGTGTAAGTGTGTGCCGGGGTAACGAACGCTCTGAAACGGAATATTCAAATGAAACAGAATGTCAGTAGAAGTGGCCCATTGGAAGACGTGTGCAAAATAATTTGCTGATGTTTATCGACGTCGGTAGTCATTAAAAGCTCCCCTCTTTGTGCCTTATCCGTATTAATATTATAAATGCGAAAGTGTTTTTGTCTCTTTGTCTTTCTTTCACATCAAATCGAATCAACGAATTAATATGATATTTAGTATGGAGATAGTTGAAGTACTGAAGAGTGTCATCGGCTCCTTTTTATAGCGAAAAACCAGGCGAGCAAAGCCGCTGGTAACAGCTAGTACTATATAAAGACGGTAAAAGTAGTAAGATTTGTCATTTTTGCCTTGCAGTCGAAACGGGCATCGGCATGCTTTAGGGGTCCTCTCAGTCACATACACGGAGATACCTCCTTAAAAAACGGAATGGAAAGAGTGAAAGTGATAATAATAATGTTTTAAGCTATAACAGGCTCCATCACGCTCTGCAACCAAATTCGGTGATTGCGAGACAAATTGTGACGTTGGTTTCTTTTTTTATGATATAAGAGGGCAAACGAGCAGCCGGAGGCATTTTCATGACTACCGTCGCCCACAAACATCCGCATAGAGGCTATACAGATGCGCTGCCCTCAACTCTCCTCCCACCTCCATGGGCCACCGCCTACTTACACACCGCACGAAACGCGACAGCACGGCTGTCACTTTACGCCAGTCTCGTGTAAGCGAGAGGTACCTCCCCGGTCGTGCCGGCCCAATTCGACTGCATGCAAGCATGCAGTGTGGCACAACCTCTTACCAAAATGGTACTGTTGCATTATTCCATACGGGCAATTGAAGTGAGTGATCGCACAAGAGGTTGCAAAGATACGTTGCATTACATCCGACTCATTATGATCTCTCAAAATCTGAACGAAACGCGACAGCCCATCCACTTCACACCAAGACACCGTGAGAAGTTTCCCAGCTCATGCCAGCCCGATACGGCTACGACACAGGAAGGGCACTCCCTTGCAAAATAATCTCGGTAAATCAACGATTACCGACCGACTGTATGTGTTGGCTTGTACTTTACCAAGTACCTAATAATAGAAGCCTACATGCTTCGTCTTATTCTGGCATGAAATAGGTGAAACCGCAAGCTTTTACATGTTTCTGCATTGAATTCTAACTGTATTGAAGCCGAATTGGGCCGACACGACCGGGAAAGTCTCGCTTACACGACACAGGTATGAAGTGACAGTTGTGTTGTCGCTTTTCTTGTGGTTTGTAAATATCCGAATGCCCATGGTAGGAGGAAGGAGTTCAGCGTATCTGTATTAGATGTAAGCGGATGTCTTTGTCATTAAAACGGTCCCGACTGCACGTTTGCCTTACTATAAAAAAATATAATAACACTCCCATGATCAATAGCGTATATCCGTCAATTGCTTTGCGTAGTTAACGTCAGACGAGTGACCTCCTGCCAATCGCATCCATCCAGGAGCCACACTCTTTCGTCATCATCATCATTAACAGCCAGAAGACGTCCACTGCCGGACGTGGGCCTGCCTCAGACCGTCACAGGTCACGGCCACAAGCCACTGGCATCCAGCGGCCCTTCGACCTTGACCACACATTACTTACTTATAACTCGCTTCTTCTCCATTCATCACTATGCTTTCCGGTTTCATTCTATTGAGCTCTTGTAAATTTCCAGACAATAATTTTGGAAATTTGGCAGAAATCACAACCGTGTATTCATCACTCCTATCATAATCATATAAAGCCGAAGCAGCTCGAGGAGTGGGCTGGTGAACAACAAGAGATCCAAAAACTCCATCGCTTTGTTGACTCACTGAAACACATTCGAAAATGTACATATTTTGTAACAAAAAATACTTCTTATTATCTAAGAATGTATTGATGAAAATTTGAGTGTCATGTCATTGTACAATTAATTCCAGTTGATGTAAAAAGTGAAATAACATCTTCCATTACAAAAATACCACCAGAGTACTACTGCTATACTATAGTATACTATAATATACGTATAAGATGCGAAATACGTGGAATTAATTGACTTGATACTAGTGTGTATCTTAGAACAAATAATAATAAAGTAGTGTACAATGTGCATTTTGCACGATAACAATAATTGAAATTCGCATGTATTATTTTTATTAAATTATACTTTTATTATCATTAGAAAAAAAGGATTGCTTGCTTTGATAGACTAACCTGAATCTGCATGATAGAAGAACGTTCCAGGAGAGGACGCCACAAACGCGTACTGATACACTGAACCATACGTTATGGGGCACTGTGTAACCATCGGCACTCCATCATGGTAAGGTGTCCCTCTCTGTTCTATCCCATGCCAATGAATCGCTACGTCTTCATTAACCTTGTTCTTTACTTTGACCACTATAACGTCATGTAGACAAGCTTGTATCGGTGGCCCCGGAGTTTGCCCGTTCACCGATATAGATGTTCTTCCATTGTCTTGAATAGTTGGTTCTATTACGAAATCGTAATAACACCGGCGAGGTTTCGCATTAAACTTACAAGGTCTAAGACACGATTTGTCTGCAAAATATAGAAATGATAGTTCTATAATGATTTTATAATAATATAGTAAAGTAAAACTTTTGCACGGCATTGCACTTTATAAATTCGTAATGGATAGAAAAAAATTATGTTATTTTTATATTTACATCAATTTTTAGAGTACGTTGTAAAAGTACTTTTGTCTCAAATTTAACGAAACGAATATAAGGCCTCGTATGCAAGGTAAACTGGGCCTAATAGCAACCGTTACAGCAACCGATTGTGAATACCTTTTGTAATATTTTAAAACGGTATAAATTATTTAAAACAACTTTATAAAAGGTTAGTAGTTAGTAGGAGAGAGTTTGGTTCTTTATCTATATATTAATTAGTACAGTAATTCTATGTATTCAATGTATGGGAAAGTCAAACAAATTAATAAAGTTTTCGTTTTCGAGAAAATGTGAAAAAACCGATAAAAGGGACATATTTCACTGCGAGGGGGGGTGTCGCGTCAGGTGGAGAGGGGGGGAGAGTTGTGAGTTTTGAATACCACACCCAAAGGTATCACGCTACACAAGTTTGAAAACTTTATTAATTTGTTTGTCTGAAAAACATATAATTACTGGACTAAATAGGTGAAGCAAAAACTTCGGAAACATTTTTACGAAAATTACGCAGACGGAGGAGTATGAAATTTGGCACAATTATAGTTTATATGTAATAGAAGTGCAGAACGGTAATATTTTTTAATAATAATATCTATAAAGTACTTTATCTACACTAATGTTGTAACATTCCACTTATTTTTCAATACTTGACTT
>LUGF01019632.1:185773-202235 GCA_001625245.1 Calycopis cecrops
TAAAAAAATACAATTGGATCCGATAGGGGGCGCTTCTGTCGGAATGTCAACTTCTAAACGGCTCAACCGATTGGGTTGAAATTTTATATGGTTTGAAGCAGAGCAAGTTGATCGTTTGGGATGAATGCACAATGTCCCATTAGTACCCAGTAGAAGCGGTAAATCGCAGCTTAGAAGATATTCGCCGCAACCGATTGTAAAAAGTGGAGTTGTAGTTTTACTGGCTAGTGATTTCAGACAAACGCTGCCAATTATTGGAGAAGGCACACCGGCTGACGAAATCAATGCCTGTCTGAAATCATCAACGCTATGGACATAAGTTAAAAAGTTTCATTTTACATGTAACATCCGAGTTCATCTTTATAATGACCAGGAATCTGGTGTTTATGCAAGTAAGCTGTTGGAAATTGGAGAAGGTCGAGTTGTAACTGATAGAGATGGACAAATTTGAATTCAATGAAGAATTTTGCCATCCAGTTACCACGGAGACAGAGTTGTTTAAGAACGTTTTCCCGAATTTGGAGAGCAACTAAATAATCAGGAGTAGTTATGTGATAGAGCAGTTTTGTCTCCAAAAAATGACTCTGTTTATAAAATAAACTTGAACATATCGGAGGCGGTAGCAGGTGAATCAAAAATTTATTAATCATTAGACACAGTTATGAGCAGTGACGACAGCACTGTTTATCCCGTTGAATTCTTAAACTCTTTAGAATTAACAGGAGTACCCTCACACAAATTAGAACTGAAGGTTGGAGTTCCAGTTCTACTGATGCGTAATCTTGACGCTCCAAGGTTATGTAATGGCACAAGACTACTCATTACAGATCTGGGTAGATTTATTATAAAAGCAACGATCCTCACAGGAACAGCGAAAGGAGAAAGTGTAATAATACCGCGTATACCAATAATTCCCAATAATTTGCCGTTTCAATTTAAAAGACTGCAATTTACATTGAGACTGGTTTTTGCAATGACAATAAATAAATCCCAAGGCCAAACGCTGAAAGTGGCAGGAATACATCTCGGCGCACCATGTTTCTCACATGGGCAATTATACGTTGGCTGCTTTCGTGTTTCAAATCTGTAAAATTTAGATGTACTGGCTGTAAAAAACTGATCACACAACATTGTCTACAGATCTGTATTACAGTAATGTGAAAAACTTTTAAATCAAAATTATCATAACTGTCACAGAACGTCCACTACGACTACTTCTCTTCAATTTCAAATTCAAATTCTTTATTTTGGGATGTAGTATGTACATATAGATCTTAATATCTATAATAGAGGTTCTAACATCCTACCATAACTAAGTAGGAAAGTAAAATAGAAACATATTATGTCATTAAATTACTTTATTAAATTAATAAAATGTTAAAATATCTTTAATTATTTTATTAATTCATCTAATAATCTTTCACATTACCTCTCCTGATTATTTATGTTTCACTTAATTCGGGGAAAACGTTTATCTCCGTAGTAACTGGATGTCAAAATTACAACATAATATTATAATAACAAGAAATGATGATGATGAAACTTTTCAACATGGACCCGCCATAGCGTTGATGATCTTAGACAGGCGTTGATTTCGTCAGCCGGTGTACCTGTTTCAATAACTGGCAGCGTTTGTCTGAAACCACCATTGAATATATTTACGAAAAACTAACTTCAGGGCGATGTAAAAATAGTATTAAAACACTTTTCAATGGTTTTTTTTTCATTTTTTTGTCTAACTGTTTGTCTGTTTGTCCAGGCTATCTCCGAAATTACTGGATGGATTCGCATGAAACTTTTTGTGGTGTACTTATAAATACTAAGCTTGGTCAACATTTAGAACACTTTCCACTGCCTAATATAATTATGGTTATAAATTTTATTATCACTACTTAGTATAAAACAAAGTCGTTTTCCGCCATCTGTGTGTCTCTATGCCTAGATATTTAAAACAATTCAACAGATTTTGATGGAATTTTTAATAGATAGGGTGATAGGAAGGTTTATTTGTAAAAACACTTAATTTTTGAAGTCCGAAATCCATGCGGGCGAAGCCGCGGGCGGAAGCTAGTCTATATATATAAAACTCAAACGTGACATAGCCAGCTATCAACGCACAGTCCAAACCACTGAACGGATCAAGCTGTTCGGCAAGCGGCATCCAGGTAGATGTTACGACGTAGGCATCCGCTAAGAAAGGATTTTTAGAAATTCAACCCTTAAGGGGGTGCAATAGGGCGTTGAAGTTTATATGGATTTCGCGGTTGAAACCGCGTGTGAAACCTGAAGTTAGTATATTATAAATTGTTAATTCTATTTTATGGGAGTATAGACGGCAAACGAGCAGTTAGAGCCTTCTGAATACCACCTACGCCCATAGACATCCGCCAGGTCACCAGAAATTAACAAGCCCTAGAAACGTGACAGCTCAGCGAATATTTCGGTACTACCCCACCATCAGACCCCATCTAAAGCCGATAACGGCGCGTAAATTGGTTTGCCCTCATCGCATACTACGACATACTATATATACATATACTACTAGTTTGTTTATTATGTTACGCCAAAACGTCTCTACAGATCATGAAACTGTGTACATATATTCTTAGAGATATCAGAAAAAAACTTACTTATTGATAAAAATAAATAATTTACGGACACAAGCGAAGCCGCGGTTAAAAGTTAGCACCATAATTGATTAAATAAAAGATTTTTTGCTTGCATATCGCAATAAAATCTGTTAAATTAGTTTTATTACAGTGTGTAACATTCGTGTTAACTTAACAAATCATAACGATTGAACAATTTTTATTTTTAAATTTCAACGAAGTGAACACGGTTCAGCTGGTTAACTTTTTAAAGAAACATGCAATAAAATATGTTAATAATATATTTGTTTCTTTAACGAATTATTAATTAATTAAATATTTAAATCTCAATTCATACTGGATATATTTTTATGACATAACCAGTGGTGTTCCATATGCCCCATAATAAATAAACTTTACTCCCCTATTTCACCCCCTTAGGGGTTGAAATTTCAAAAATCCTAACTCTAAATCTACGTGGGCGGTGGGCTCATGCAAAAAAACTTTGCTAAAGATCATCATAATATTATTATGATCAAATGCATAGTTTACGATTTTATAAAGGACATACAGACTAATATAATTTTTTATACATATATTATTATTTTTTATACATTATTTGATAGTAATATTTACGTTCGTTTTGGTACATAGCGCTAGCCTTGTAAAAAGTTTTTGCTTCTATCTGCAATTGGCTTGCGAAGTTGCAATCTTTAAATTGCCATTGCAAAACAAAGACTTAAACTTGTATTGCAACAAATTGCATTATTTTAAATCATGTATCTATTCTTATTTATCAGATTTTTTAATTTTTACTCACATATTAATTACTGTTTGTTATCTATGTTAAATAAGAGTCATGAAAATAAGAGACATTCCAAAAACATGACATTCAAGACAAAAGAATTCAAGACGTTACCATAGCTCGCTCGTTCTTTCTTTTTTTATAATATAAGGAGTTAGGAGGGGGAGGGGGAAGGGATGGCAACGTATCTGTATACCCTCTATGCTATATGTCTATGGACGTTGGTAGCCATCTAAATGGCTTCGACTGCTCGTTTGACCCCTATACTACCATATATGTTGTATTAAAAATTTAAAAGAAAACATTTTTTTCAAGGAAACAATTATTTTAATTGACCGTTACTAAAAATGCAGCCATTGACATTGAGAATAGAAAATATGTAAAAAAGATTTTTTAAATATTATTTTTTCCTTTATTGTACTATTATTTTAATTCACCATTATTAAAGAAAATGCAGCCATTAACATTGAAAAAAAAACAATATGATAGACACATTATTTTTAAAATGTTCTAGTCCTTTAATAATACCATTATTTTATCCATTAACATTGAGAAATAATGCACAAAACGAAAAATATTTATTAATTTATTTATTTGTATTCAAAATTCGAATAGCGGTTCACAGTACATCAACCTACAAAGTTTCAACTACGAAGCCAAATAGTTTCGGAAAAATATGGCTGTGACATACGGACGGACGGACGGAGAGGCGAACATGACAAATCTACTAAACGGAACCATATAAATACAGCCATTAATATTGACAAGGAAAACAATATGATAGAGACATATTCTTTAAAATTATCTATTCCTTTAATAAAACCATAGAAACCATTATTTTAATTGACCGTTATTAAAAAAATGCAGTCATTAACATTGAAAATTAATGCACAACTTGTGCGATGTGTTGGTGAATAAAATATAAATGCTAATAGTCGAGGGTGTAAATTGCTTTCGTTGTCTATAATTAAAAATAATGTTGAAAATATAGTGTGGATCGCAAAATGGCGTGTCAGATAATTGCTTTAATTAGTAACTCTAGGTATATTAATAATAATGATATATGGTATTAATTTAGTACAGAATATATATTTTTTATACTAATAAATTAGTATAAAAAATATATATTCTGTACTTTTTATCTCTTAAGGAAAGAATAAACGGCGATGATCGCCAACACCCATAAAGTGTCGTTTCACCCAATTTGGGCAAAACATTTTGGGCGAAACGACTACTAAGCCGTTATTTCTATTGTTGGTGCTATTTTTGCGACAGCATTGCGACGGACGGAATATTATTTTTGTCTGTATGACATATATATTCAATTTTTTTTTTTTTTAGATTTTCACGTGATACATACTTACTCAATTATAAGTAGCTTAGTCAAATTTCTCCTGTTAATACGTCCTGTAAAGTTTGGCCGTCTATAGTCAAGTTATTATAGCCGAAATTTTGCCAACCTTTTAAAAATTAAGTATATATATGAAAATCTTATGCGAAAATAAATTGCGCAGTTATTTATACAATAAAATAAAATTTTATTTGCTCTCTAAGCAACAGGTGGATATTACCATCGAATTTGCGACTCTAGTAGCTACTAAAATACACTTGATACCTATAACATTAGCTTGAGAAACAAGTAGATACTTATCAACTCATATGACGTACTAGATAATTAGATCTACGGCTTAAATTTTTCCATACTTTATTTAATACATATTATATTTCAGTCTTTATAAATTAAAAAATCCGATGGATACAGATTTAATAGAGTCTCATCGTACAACATCGTAACAACAGTAATAATAGTAGTATTTGACAAAATGTTGACTAACAATAAAAAATACTCTAAACATCAAAAAAATACAAATTTAACGTCTAATACTTGACTTTAATTACATACAAGAACCTACGTATTGTGGCTAACCTGTTATTAAAAGTTCTTCATAGCTGTTATTTATGACTAAGGATTTAACAGTATTATAAATTATTATTTAAGTATATTATATTATTACACGGGTACAGCTAGTTCCCAACAAAAACGATTACACTTTCAGAGCAGTAACAAATTTGTAAATAGCTTGAACAGTAGTACCAAATGTATCTATATTGATGGGTATTATATACGCAGCCAACAACATCACAGGCCGTTGAGCCAATTTGTAAGATATGAACACGGTTTTTTGATCGCTTAATTCGAAGTTTTGCCAACCGCAAGCGTATACAGAATCTTCAAACACTTTTGAAGCATCGATAAATTTTTGACAAAGGAGGTTATATAGAAAGAACACCATAAAACAATATCCCAACAAAGGTCCAAAGGTAAACCAATCTTGTAAAGGAAGTGTAAAGAAGAGACATATACAGAAAGCATTTGCGCCAAAGTCAATCCCAACAGGCATGTTGTACAAAGATCTTAGACATTGTACCATGTCTAGGAGCAAAACATGTCGATAGATCAATGATGCTAGCCTCTGCTTCACTTGGGCACGGCCTGTGAGCGAATCTTCTACATTGTTTAGTTCTAAAAACTCTTCTGACAGTAATATAAACATAGCAGCTGTATAAGCAATGAAGAAGAGCATCAGGCTTTGATAGTTGATAACTACTATCGATACAGTGACATCTTGAAAATAGATGATTGCGCGGCAGATGTGCTTATTGATTTCTTTAGTTGTGTTGAGACCTATAACAAAAATAGAATAAACTATATTCACAAATTAAATGGTATTCATCTATCCAAGTGGACGCTCAAGGGAAAAATAGAATCATGGCTAGATTGACCCCTTATTTTATTTCGATTTTAGTTTTTAAATCTTGTTTAACTCAATTACAATATTTTCATCTTCTTTAATGTTTTCTATCATTTTTTTACAATATTATGTATGTATTTCCTATGATGATAATAAACAGATTAAACTACGCAAGTAGCATTATTTCGTTTTAGTAAGAGTTAATGTCATGCTACATTGCCGGGGAATTGTGTCGTAACGACCGGGAAGGTACCTCTCGCTCACGTACCACCACAAGGTGCAGATACCACGGTGCCCTGTTGCTGTATACGTTTGGTATATAAGTTTGGGTGACGCATTTGAAAGGAAGGAGACATTTAAAACAATATGGGCGTCAGTATTTCCTCGGTATTTCCGGACCAATATGACTTAGGGATCTTCAATAAAAGAGCCTACTCTCATCTTAAAGGCCGGCAACGCAACTGCGAAACCCCTGGTGTTGCAGATGTCTGTGGGCGTCGGAAAACACCATCATCTCGGTGACCCGACTGCTCGTTTGCCCCCTGTACTATAAAAAAAAAAAAGTATTTTGCTTTTTAAAAAATATCAAGAGGTATCATGCTTAATTTCAGAATTTAGCAGGGACTATCAGGGCAACTCTTGCTCGCTTCGTATTGCTCCCCTATACCATAAAAAAGAATGTTCTCATTGGAGATGCAACATGACTAGCAGATAAGCACACGTTTATGAGTGTCAGTAGTCGTCAAAAGCGTAGATTTGCATTAGCTTGTTTTCCTACTTAAACAATAAAAACATACTACCTGGACACGGTGAATCCGAATACAACGAACTCGATATATTCATTCGAAGTGGCAGCCACAGGAAAAAAATATTTATAAAATTAAACGTATAATACGCCAGTACGAAATATTTAACTCTCTTCAGTAGTAATTTATATTTATCATACAAAAGTTCACTTTGTGATGACAGCTGGTCTATTTCATACACCTTCTTTATTGTTGATATTAAGTGTGATCTATGGAAAAATATAATGTTTATATTTATATAAATTATATAAAAATTTGGGTTGCGGGGTTTGGCGGACCTAAATTTGGATCGAAAGATATCGGATCTATCGGTTTTTTTTACCATTTTACTAAAATATTTAGTTAACTGATCTTCATATTTTGTTGCCACAGCAAGGCAGTCTGGACAGCAAGTTTTTAAACTATCAGTAAACTTTGTATACGTGCATTGTAAGTGTGCAATTATGCCGATGAATTTTATACTTTCAATATATGTACATCATAAGCCCACTCCTCAATTAAGAAGATCAGTCTAGTTGGCAAAAACGCCAACACGACTGGTCTTCACAATCATCCATAATATCCATCTATGCCGGAGCAGTAGAATCCCTAATGTATCTATCTCTAAAACATGATAGTTCTTAAATTAACCTGTATTAATCAAACCACTAGCTACATATTAACATACCTTTTCCTGAAGTACCACACGCTAATGTTAACTGTAAAAATGACGATAGACAGATTTGTATTTGCTTTAATAACACCATCCCGATTTTCCGAGAGTACTATTCGATAAACAACATTGCTAAAAAAGTTCATATAGGAGAGCAGAGAAAAATGAATCATCCAAAACAGAACTGCAATATACAAACTTAATCAATACATTGAATAAATAAATTTAATTAATTTTTGAAAATTATATAAAAAGTACTAACCAGAATTATCGTGGGTTAAGATAGATATCCCAGCCCGTTTGGGTGTCAGATTTATCCACCAAATGATATTATCCACTGACGTCTCTTCCAATCTAGTTCTTAAATAATTCAAGCAATTGCATAACTTCATAATGTTGATTCAATTTTTTACCTATATGAACATAAATATTTATCAACAACCAACCAACCAACAGTTTAATTTGATATTATTACAGCTTAATAATTGCAACCACGACCAAATTATTTCGTAGATTTTTTTATATATTATAAGATATATTAAGATATTTCATGAAACTATAAATAAACTAATATATATAGATTACGAATATATGACTCAACCAATCCTATATTTTATCATTACACTCTTTGGATTCGATCGTTTTATTTATGTTACTAGAGAGCTATATTAAGCACTAAAAGACAATCAAAGTCATACAGAATACGTTCTCGTCTTCGACTTATCTTCGGCTTTGCAACCTTAGTACTAATGAAGCAAACATCATCGATTTATATTTAGCTAGTCACCTGCGTTGGTTTCGCGTTGAATCAATTAGCGTTGTTTTAAATGATATTATAATCTAATAATATCTACAACTATAATTATAAAAAATGTTTTTATTGTAGTATTCAAATACATCATAAAAATTGTCTTTAATTATGGAAATCACGGTCTGCTTTGGTCATGTAAAGCATCTTAGTCATTTGCACCTGAGTATCATATTTTTAAAAATTAATCCTTTCTTATTAGCCCAGTTGCTAGAGGCAAAAAAGCCTTAAAATTTACTGTAAATAGATCCAGCAAGTTATGCGCAAAAATGGATTGGTCTGTTCACGCACAATGAAAAAAAATTTAGTGTAATTTTTGGAGTTGCACAACTTGCTGGATCTAATTACAGTAAATCATTTTCCTCTAGGAACTGGGATATATTGCGTATAATATGAGTAGTTATACATAAAAATATCTTCCACAGTAATGTTGTGTCTAAGATAATATAGACTATTTGATAGCAGAGGGTATTATAATAAAACAACTTTGACAGATGTTTACGAGGTTCATTTGATTATTTATTTAAGAAGCCCGTCGTTTCAGAAGCTTTACAGTAACAGTACGTTCTCCGGAGATTACGGAACGTGTTTCCTTAAAGGTCTTAAGGGTAATATTTTAAAGAAGAAGAAGAAAAAGTTTTTATTCAAAATAGAATTACAGAAATTACTTTTTGAACGTCAACAATTAAATCTACCACCGGTTCAACCCTAGCCCTGTCCTGTCCGGCGAAACAAACACAGCGGGCCTAATGTTGTGATCAGGTGTAAAATTAAAAAATTTAAAAATACAAATACATTTGCATATGATATGATATATTATATTGCTCAACGACCTTGAAGAATCTATCCCTAAGAAAGTATTTATTTTTTAGCGCCACCTATTAACATACGTACGTGTCATAACTTCTTGCAAATTGGAAAGAACCTAAGAATAAACAAGAGTCAGATGTGCCACAATGTTTTAGTCGTTTTTACATATTTTATTTTATTTACACTTATTTAGCATAAGTATTACTTTGATATTGAAAAGAATTACCTTGTGATTTTAGCAAGTTGTAAGGCTTTGTTGCATTGCGAAGGAACAACCTAAACCTCCATCATCAGCTCCTCCAGCACAACGAGAGGTGGAAGCCGCTTTCCAACCGGTCCCCATCGTATATGACGTGCCCCCTTACACCGGCTGCGTCACTATACATATAATAAGTAGTAACTGTAGAAGACGTCATTCTGTTTGTATCTTGTGCGGCTTACACGCAAAAACTACTGGACGGATTGTGATGAAACTTTTTTGTTATATAGGTATTAATACTTGGTAACATTTAGGAAATAATGTATCAATATACATAATGCTGCAGTCGGTATCTCAACTTGAAATACACTATCGTAGGTCAAAATAACGGATTGACTGTTCTTCCACATAACATTACAGGTTACCATGACAACATATTTTGACAAGAGAACGACTGTCGGTATAATAACTATAGTTATTGTAATAAATTATTGAAATCCTACCGCCTTTTGTGATCTACTAGGCAATTTAACAGAAATACAGATTGTTGAAATTATACACAATAATTTTATTATAGTCATTTATTATTCTGATCAAAATTATCCGTTAAGTGTCAAGACCTAATAACATACAATTTGGAAACAAGTAACAAATGAACAGAAAATTAATGTTTTCAACGATTGATATTTCATTTATTTATAGCCGCGACTTTGCCGCTTTCTTACGAGTCGTTTGATAAATTTGTTTTAAAAGGAAAACATAGCAAACGGCTCTTATTGATTACCTCTGTTTTGATTTCATTATTTATTATCTGTTGAAATATACAATATCTATACTTTTTTATATCATAACTTAGATATTTTTACATGATACGTGCATACTACAAAGGTACACATATAGATAAAACGTTTGGTACTATGAGTTTATTGTCTCAAACTCAAAGGAAAAGTAAAGTTATTAAAGTTTTGTATATGCGTAACGGAAACGTAATACTTTAGGATATATCATACGACCGACATGTACCTCCGTCGTGCCACTCCAATTCGGCTGCAATGGAGCATGGCACTACCTCTTACAATTTGTGAGAATTTATGAGAAATCTGGCATACAATCTGACATATTCCTCAAAATGGATGTGTACCGCAATTGACTTTCTCATTCCAAGACGCCTGAGAAAATTCATCTCGTTGAAAATTAAACTCGGTATTCGATTACTCAATATGGGTAGATCGTAAATAATTTCCAAAGAAATAGATTAGGTCCAGTCATTATTATAAACTTTTAATTAGGTTAGATATAAAATGTATCCCATTAATTCTCTAATCGGATTTTTAGTTTACTACAGATGTCTCTATTCTACATTGATGCCAAATTTCTTTTATCAGTTCAATTTATTCAAATCAGTTTAGTAGTTTTAGACCAGTGTCGAAGCCTTCAAAAAAGGTAAAAAGTGCAAAAAAATCGTAGTAGAATGAAACCTATTAGAAAATGTTGAGAATATTACAAAAATGAAAGGAAAAATAAATTACGGTCGATTCGAGGTCGGGAAGTGGGAGACGGTGAGTTTTTAAGGGTTAAAATCGGTTTATCTCGATTTCCGGCAAATCTACAAGTCTTATGGAAAAAAGTTAAATGGCAAAGTTGTAGGTAATAAGAAGATCTACAACTTTTGTATTTACACTTTATTCTCATAACCTCAAAATTCACATGAAAAACTCAAAAAACCTTTATTTTTATCTTTTACAAAAAAAATTTTTTTTTCATGAAATTTGGTGAGATCTTACCTTTATATATACCAAACACACAAGATTTTTTTGGATTTGAAAAATTAATTTTTTCTCCTTATTTTTATTTAATACCGAAAAAGCACCCTAATTTTCAATCGAAAATTCACGCATCAAAATATTAGCTTTTTTACAAAAATTGGTGGGTTTTTTATTCGTTGGAATCTCTACTTTCTGATAGTGCAATAAAAAATATACGTCACTATGGAAAATATTTTCAAAAAATTTAAAAAACGAAAAAAACTCGAACCGAAAAATTATTTTTCTATCATTATGTACAAATTTGAGCTATTTATTAATATTAACACTGTAATTACTCATTTGGCGTATGATTCCATGTTACATTACACATCAGGTGGGCCGTATGTCCATCAGGTGGGCCGTATGCTCCCATCAGGTGGGCCGTATGCTTTTTTTGCCACCATCGTAGTATAGAAAAAAAAAAATCGACCGTAATTTATTTTTCCTTTCATTTTTGTAATATTCTCAACATTTTCTAATAGGTTTCATTCTACTACGATTTTTTTGGTTTCAAAAATTATCGACACTGGTCTATTTCTTTTTGTAGAAAGTAACAAACATCCAATTAAAGTTTCGCATTTATATATATTAGTAGGATTGCATGCTCGGTCTTTTCCTCAAGGATAAAATCCAAAACGAAGAAATTCGTATGTGGAAGAAGTCACCGACATAGCCTTGAAGTCAGCAAACTGAAGTGGCAATGGGCTGGCGACATAAGCCGTCGATTCAACCGCAAGAGCAGACGGCTTTTAGAATGAAGACCACGTCTAAGCAAACGCAGCGTGGGAAGATCTCCTGCTAGATACCAATACTACCCGCGCCGGTTGACAGGAAGTAACTTAAAGAGGAGAACCGAAGATCGGGCTCAGCGGTGGACTAACTTCGGCACACGAGAAGAGATACGAGATGGAATTGCATTTTTTGCAATGTTGATCAGTATTAGCGTAACATATATAGAGGAAATGAAGCATATTTTTTTCATTCATTCATTCATTTCATTCATTCATTCATTCATTCATTCATTTATATTTATCAAAGTTTTTCTAAGATTTCTAATAAGTGTTTTTTTATACTTACTCTGGGCATCATTACAAAGAAAAATAGCACTTTTTATTGTATGTAACATTTATTACAATAACAGTGTGAACTAATACATTAACATAAAACGATAAAAATATATAAAGCTTCTTAGAAGTGCTCCAACGCCCTATTTCGCCCCCTTAGGGGTTGAATTTCTAAAAATTCCTACGTCATTACATCTATGCATGCCAAATTTCAGCCCAATCCGTCCAGTGGTTTGGGCAGTGCGTTGATAGATCACTATGTCTGTCAGTCACCTTTGAGTTAATTTCAAGTTAATGTATCAATTAGTATTTATTACCTATACTAGCTGCGCCCCGCGGTTTCACCGGCGTAAATTTCAATCCAGTGAAAAATTTAAAATCATCCCAGGCATCCCATAGAAACATTTTTTCGCTAAAAAAACTATCCTATGTGTTAATCCAAATTACCCTCTATGTGTGTGCAAAATTTCATGAAAATCGCTGCAGCAGTTTTTGCATGAAGGAGTAACAAACAAACAATCAAACATACAAACTTTCGCATTTATAATATTAGTAGGATTGGAAATATAAACGGTTTATAAAGTAAAAAAACAAAAGTAGTGGTCATGGAGTTAATTTTAAAACAATATAAACGCTTTTTGTAGCCATATCAAATCCTTCCAACTACAAAGAGTACAGGGATCTTTCAAACGCTTCAGCAGCACCTGCAGATTGTTTTCGGAACTACAAATTATAAAGCAAGCCATTCTCTCTAAAACCTGGTGCTAGTGTTTACTTAATTCCATTTTCATCAAATTACAAAATAATATTACACTTTAAGCGTAGTTACAAATTTGTAAATAAACTGCACAGTAGTCGCAAATGTATTTATATTTATAGGTATTATATGCGCAGCTGATAACCGCACAGGTTTTTGGGCCGATTTCAATAAAATATATACAGTTTTCTGATCACTTAACTCTAAAGTTTCCCAACCGCAAGCATAAATGGAAGCTTCAAAAATTCTTGAAGCGTCGATTAATTTTTGGCATAAAAAGCAATAAAGAAAAAATACCATAAAACAATACCCTAATAAAGGTCCAAAATTTATCCAATCTTGTAAAGGAAGTGTGAAAAACAGACATATGAAGAATGCATTTGCACCAAAATCAATCCCAACGGGCATATTGTACAAAGATCTTAGACTTTGTACCATATCTAGGAGCAATATATGTCGATTGATCAATGCCGCCAGTCTTTCCTTCACTTGAACACTTGTGACAGAATCTTCAAATTTGTTTAGATTAAGGAATTCCTCTGACAGCAATGTGTACATTGCAGCTGTAAAAGCAATGAAAAACAACATAAGGCTTTGGTAGTTAATAACTACTGTTGACACTGTGACATCTTGAAAAGTTACGATTGCACGACAGATGTGCTTATTAATTTCTTTAGTTGTGTTGAGACCTATAACAGAAAGATTAAATATAATTTTTTCAATATTAGAAAATTTAAGACTATCCATAGATAAAAAACAAAATCGTGCTAGTTGCACCATATGTAACTCAAGAAATATAGCCTTGAAAAATTACTTACACCGAAAGAATTTCGTAAATCGGACCTTAATGGTCCGATTTATGAAATTCTAGGTGTTTGGTGGTGTGTGTTTGATGGTGTTCCTCAGATCAGCGCTTCCAATCATCATCATCATTAGCTGCCAGAAGACGTCCATTGCTGGACATAGGCCTTTCCCAGTGAGTGCCACTGGTCACGGTGGCTTACTTCAGCGGCTCCCCGCGACTTTATCGGAAACTTTCTTCCCTAGCGATTGTAGATGATACGCGTGGCCTGCCCGCTGCTACTTCAGCCTACTGACTCTAAGAGCTATGTCGGTTTCGTCTCACACACTCTCTCTCTCTCTCTCTCTCTCTCTCTCTCTCCATAGCACGCTAAGCGACTCTGAGCCAGTGCAGAAGATTGAAAACATTTTTCAGTGTAGCGGTATAAAATTTCGGTTCAGGTTACCGTGATACTTGAGATTATTGCCTTCAACTTTCTGTTTCAGGTTCAGTTTTGAGCTCAGCCAGACAAGTGCCGATTATACACTTTGGACTTTTGTATAATCTGGCGAAGAATGCGATTGAAGACAGTTTCAAATAGCTTCTAGAGAACTTGGAAAATCGACATTTCACCCGCTCTCAGAAGCTCAGCCGTAATTCCGTCGTTCTCTGGTGCCTTATTGTTCTTCAGCTGTTTCAGACCATTCGAATTCCATATAGACTGACGTCTGGTGGAGGTCTTTGGTGTATTGTGGGGTTAGTATGGCTCTCGCGTCTTTGACCAGACTTACAACTGGTGTTGAATTTTACAGCTGTCCGTAGAACTTTTCAACCTCTCCCAAAATCTTAGGGTGGGACGAAAGTATGGTATCATCTTCGGTCTTCAGTTTCGTCAGCCAGGTCTGATCAATAGACAAGTTCCTACCAAACACCTTGGAGTCTTTATTTCGTTCGCTGATTTATTTAATACACGTTGTTGTTTTTTTATAGGCGGTTTGTGAGGGTTTGTGAATAGGGTCCGAGATTTTTCTGGTTCTTTTCTTGCTTTGGATATTAAAGAACTTGAACCCCAAAGTATGGACTGCATGCGCAATTCCGTTGCTTAAAGCGCTCATTGATTTGCGTTTTGCCAGGCATTCGAATCGATTCTGGAGTTCAAGCTGAAAGTTTTTCGGATTTTATAAACGTCGTGTTAATATTTAATATGCTTTTTACAATCCGGTGATTATTACTAGTTTTCAACCTATTGTCCAAGGAGACATCATTGAATATGTGGCGTCTAGTACACAAAGTACATTCTTGTCTCATTTCTTGTCGTGCCATCCAGGTCCATTTACGATGTGGCTTATTCTGGAAGGAGTTCATCATATACAAACCTTCCTTATCCATAAATTCAACCAACACATAAGCCTACACAAAAGCCCAACAAATTTCCTTTTGCTTCGTGTTGAAATCGTTCATCACCACCGTGTAGTGCGTTTTGGAGGTCTGGATCGCTTTCAAGATATCGTCGTACATTGCCTCCAACTAGATGTTAGACGTTAGACCTGTATTACCTTCAACGAATACTATGTGTTGGTTACTCTGAGTATTAGGTACGCCACCCTCGTTGACACACACCCAATCTCCCACGTTATTCACGAGCGCTATCCAGTGGATAAACCCAACAACGCCCTGTACTAGGGTCACCTTCCCGATGGCAGAACAAGTTACCGCACTTCAGGATTATCTAGTTTTCGCTCTGTCTTCAGACCTCAGATAACCCCATAACATCCCATGTAGTATCAACCCAAACACAATCAATACAATATTTTTTTATAATATTATAACGTTAGTATTCATCCATGTTGCAACATTAAGTGCTCTGAATGCAATTCTCTCAAATACTTCGGAGTTCCATTTCCTATTACAAAGTCATAAAAACATTTTTCAATAGAAAGAACTAAGAGTTTATTATTAGTCTAGTCAACATCTTGAAAAACGTGAAAAATAGTGATAAAGGTCCTAAAAATATGAGCGATGGCTAATCCGATCCAGAATGACAATTAGAAAAAGGTACTTTGAGGATTTTACAGCATGCAAAAAATTGCAATTGTTATTAACAAATTAAGACGAAAAAAAAAGGCATTTCGTTTTTTGCTTATAACTCGAGAAATATTAATAGTTAAGGAATTTAAAAAAAAGATTCTTAAAGAGGAGGAAATTTCCAATAAAAAAGTCTTAACTCAATACAAATTTATGTTAAAATTTGTTTAAATTTGTAAGTTTAAAAAATTATTATAAACAAAATAATGAATTTTTTTTAACTTTTATCACGTGATCTTCTTAAGCGCATGTATAAGAAAGGGTTCACGAAGAATAAAATTTTATAGGGCTATTATTTAAACTTTTAGACCGTCATTTATGCAAATGGGGATAGCCAAAAAATTAGTTAATTAACAATTGCATAACTTTTAGAAAAATGACGATCAAAGTTTAATTCTAACGGGACCTTATTGCTTAAAGTGTTAACAAGACAGCATAATTTTTTCAGATTTTTAAATTTATATATAATGCATAAAAAAAATTATTTATTGCGGTGTGCTGTCTTTAGCGGCGATGCGCTATGGCCGTAACAGGCGCGCGGAGCCCTAT
>LUGF01019632.1:202681-218903 GCA_001625245.1 Calycopis cecrops
AATTTATTATTGGCCAATATTCGTCGTTAGTTTAGTTTATTTTTCGCTCACTTATTTTTTTACCGCTCAAGTTATTAATACAGTATCTCATCATCAGTCGTTAAGTTATTTTTTTGTCGCTCGTTTTATTATTCCCCTCGATAAAATAACATTACCTGGACATGGAGAATCAGTATATAGAGAACTCGATATATCCATTCGAAGTGGCAACCACAGGAAAAAAATATTGACGAAATTAAACGAATAATACGCCAACACAAAATATTTTACTCTCTTCAGCAGTTGGTTATATCTGTCGTGTAAATATTCAGTTTGTGATGACAAATTGTCAATCCCGTGTACTTTTTTTATCGTTGATATTAAAAGCGACCTATTAAAAAATTGGATAGTTTATTTATTTTTATTTATAACTACAACAACAACACATCTTACATAGGTCGGCACAGAGTAAAGAGTGGTACACATCTTTTTTTTTATAATGTTCTTTTTGCTATGAAGCTTGAATGATTGAAGTGGTTTTATCATTTCGTTTTTATGAACGCTTAACAATTCTTTATATAAATATGATGTAATTCATTTCTTTATGGAATTTATTAAAAGATCTGTTCCATTGAATCGGTGAAGAGATAAAATTGATGATAACGATGTCAATTCTAGATGTACCTTATACAATTATTTCAAAGCTTTCGTTTGTAAACATAGACTATTTACTCGTTAACATTATGCTTAAACAAAATACATCTATAAATTTAAATGTTAAAATAATAACTCCAATAATTACCTTTTCGTAAAATACCACACGCTAATATTAAAAGTAAAAATTACAAGTGATAAATTTGTATTTGCTTTGATAACTTCATCTGTATTCTTCGCTAATATTATTCGATTTACAACATTACTAAAGAAGTTCATGTAAGAGAGTAGAGAAAAATGAATGATCCAAAACAGAACTGCAATGTCCATAAATTTAATTACTTACAACATTTAAAAAACAAAATATTTGAAACATCAAAGTATTATACACCTACCCGAATTATCGTGGGTTAATATAGATATCCCAGCCTGTTTAGGTGTCAGATTTATCCACCAGATAATATTATCCACTGACGTCTGTTCCAATCTGTTTTGTAAATGTTTAATACGATTGCATATCTTCATGATTTATTTATTAAAATATACTATGTATTTACTATCAATTGTTCGAGATTATAAAAGTTTTACGATTAAATGTAATTTACTGTAAAATCATTATTACAGTAAATTATCTCAAAGATATTAAATTAATTCTACAATGAAATAATTTGCTGCAGTTTCTATGTTACTTTCTATACGCTACATAGATTCAGTCAAGGAAAGGGTATAATGCAAATTGACGAGAAGGCGGCAAAATTATTTTTTTTCACTCCAATTAAGCTCTAAATAAACAATCAACTTCATACATAATATATGTTCTCGTATTAGGCCTGACCTTTACAACCTTTTCGCTACTAAGGCTTGATACAATTTATATTCAGCTACATAGAGTTATTAGGGGCAAACGAGAAAATTGTTTTAAGTATCGTCACCCATAGACTTCCGCAAACCCCGAGGCTTTTCAGGCGAATTGCCAGCCTTTTAAATAAGAGTAAGCTCTTGTCTTGAAGAACTCCAGGTTGTATCGATTCGGAAATGCTGACTGTGATATCACAATGATTTTGTGCTTTGGAACAAGTTGTGCCTGAAACGTATTGTTGTGGACTTTGGAAAATGGAGGTGGTGGCGGTACAACTTGGAATTCTGCTGCGACATCCTAGAGCAAATCCTCTGCATCCAAATACCTCTTTGGAACACTCCCCGTTGTAGATAATTAGTGTCGCTCTACGTGGAATGCGATCAATGCAGAGCGAATTAATATTGAGGGGCTTCGGCCCAAGGGTGAGATCAGGGGAATGGCTTAACGCACGCTATCCAGGAGCCTAGTTGGCTCAACCAGCTGCAGTGGCTGGCAGCATAGGAATACTTGGCATCCCCCCAGAAGCCAACATGTCGTGGTAAGGGGGCTTCCGTACCTCTATGATCTCTAAGGTTATACCGGACAGGCTCAGGTGGAGAGGCCTCCATCCGTCTCTCTGAATCAGCCGATGGCGGCGTGGATTAGGACGACCGACGTGGCGTGCTCCTTTGGAGTATTGGGAACAGGAGTCAGGATGAGAACCTGACCCTATTGCGCGGTTCAAACGTTGTAGTAGGGACTGTTCTGAGGCTACAGGACAGTTCACAGACACGACGCCGTAGGGAATGGTCCAATAGAGGCCGGCAATCCCCTTAGGAGTAGAAGTCTGGACTTTTCACCGTGGCGAGCCTATCGCTGGAGAGATTCTGTTGCTTTTAGATCAGCAGGGGTTTAGTCGGTAGGAGCAATAGCCGAGCCCGACATTATGTGCTAATTTATGCAATACATACAGAAACTTATCTTCATTTGTACATAATTTATTGACACGACCTTTCCAGTTACATACATTGGTTGTCAATATATAAATGTTCTGTCCCGTTAAAAATTTCTAAATTTGTGCTTTGTGAAGAACTATTCTGTCGTTTCGACAATGATTTTAGGCACGTAATTTTATATTTTCCTTCTTTCTGCTCTACTTATTTCATTATTTTTTATTCAACCAATTGATTGCAGAGTTTTATTTATTTACATGTATGTGTCAACTATTTAAACTTGACTTTATTTTCTTATAATTATAGAATGATCGGCAAATATGTTACAGTTGAGGGTATAACTCACTTCAGGCAAATCGTTGATAAATGTCTAAAACAAGAGAGGTCTAAGTACAGCCTTGAGGCACGCCGTTTTGTTGTTGAATTGCTATTTTTACTGAGAGCTTTTTATGTTCATTCATATAGTCTAACTGTACCCTTTACAATTTGTCCGTTAAATAGCTAGTTAACAACTTGCCGTGCTGCATTGCAGCTGAATTGGGCCGACACAACCAGGGACTTACTTCCAGCTCACACGATATCGGCGTAAAGTGGGAGCTGTGCGTTTCATGCGATATGTAAGTTTTCAGTGGTCTATGGAGCCCCAGGGGAAAATAGGAAGGAGGGAAACGTATATGTATAACCTCTTTACGGGATATCCATGGGCGTCGGTAGTTATCAAAAGACTAAGTGCTCGTTTGCGTACGCCAATAAAAAAAATAAATAAAACAGGTAAACAATGAAACAAGGATATGCATCTCTATGTCATATTTATTGAATAAATTAAATAGTAAATGTAATAGAACACATATACACTCTCGAAATCCGTCATGATCTTTGTCTTACTCAATTACATCTCAATTTAAAACAGACAACGAAATGCCTTAATTATTACTATATTAACGTGAAACTCATTTTTGCCAGCTCTACACCGACTCTACCTCTGCAAAGGCCACAAAAAAAAAACCAATGAATCCATGGAAATTTTGACTTCTATCTCATTAAACCAGTAACGCTAATACCCAAATATCAATCGATTGAGGATTTATCAACCCTATAATTGTGCGAAGAGTGAATTTTTTTTTTTTCTTAAATTTTAATGTGTAACATATTTCCTCTTGGTTGCTGTGTATTCTTTTGCAGGGTTATTTTTTTATTATAGGAAAAAGCAAGCTCGTGATAATTAATTTGAATATGGAATTATTAGAAAACATATTTCCACGCTTAACTTTGTCAAGCGTAACTTACGATTCTATGCAGATGTCTATGGGCTTCGATATCCATCGAAATGACTATTTTAAAAATAATAAATAATAATATAGTAGCTGTATTTACATATCGATAATACACTCTAATTACTTATCATTGCTACTAAAATTTAATTGCAGTAACAAATTTATAAATGCCTTGCATTGCAGTAGCGAATGTATAGATATTCACCGGTACAAAGCCTCCGGCATGAAGTAATACCGGTTTTTGTGCCATTATCAACACAATGTATACGGTTTTCTTGTCACTTACAGAATATTTCTCCCAACCGCAATCGTAAACTGAGTTCTCAAACACACTAGATGAGTCAATCAATTTCTGACATAGGTAACAATATAAGAAAAATACAATAAAACAATATCCCAATACGGGAACAAAAGAAATCCATTCTTCTAGGGGAAGGGAAAAGAAAAGGCACATGCAGTATGCATTAGCTCCAAAGTCAATGCCCAGAGGCATGTTGTAAAGTGACCTTAAGTCCTCTACAATATACAGCAGCAAGACATGTCTCTGTATTAACAATGGCAGCTGTTCTTTTGCGGCATTATGTAAATCTTCGAAACGTTGCAGAGCTTTCATTTCTTCTGACAACAATTTGAACATACCACCAGTGTGTGCGATAAAAAACAGCAAGAGGCTTTGGTAGTTGATGACCACCACTGCCATGACCGCATCTTGTATGAGTATGATGGACCGGCAGATATATTTATTTAACTCCGTGGTGACAGTGATACCTGTGAAAATATGTATTATTTCAAACAAAATAGAAATAGCTCATAAAATATTATTTCTCATTGTACCCATATATCCCATAGGATTTCGCCGAATCTCAAAATTCATATTCCTTTATTTTATTTATTTGAAACTATCACTGACGGATTATTCCCCGTTCGATACAACAGTTCTGTTTTTGAAATTTATACAATCTGACTTCGACATAATATATATTTTTTTTCAATTCAAGTATATTATATATATAGATCTAACAAAAAAAAATACTAATAATTCTAAAGTTTGTAACATATTTGTTTTTCTTTCAAGCAAAATAATAATCAATAAACTCTTGAAATTTGGCACAGTTATAACAAAAAAAAATACTTCTTAATTTGAACAATACAATGGTTCTCTTCGGATAGATTTGACACAGATGAAATCGCGGGGCACAGATGGTAGATATTACTAATCACTATAATTAATTTACCTGGACAAGGATAAGGAGTATACATAGCACCAGATAAATCCCATCGTTGAGGCATCCATATCAGTAAAATATTGGCATAATTTATTAAGTAATAGATGAGAACCAACATTTTTGTTTTCTTTAACAACTGTCCGTGTTGATCGCATAGAAATTCAGTTTCCGATGATAACTTATCTAGCTTTCTTAGTTTATTTATTGTTAATATTAACAGTGATCTATAAAAAATAATCATAAATACAGCAATCACCTAATAATATGTTGGAACAATTGTCAATATTTTAAAAGAATATTTATGCAACGATGCTTCAGAATGATCATCATCATCATCATCAATTGCCGTGGACGTCCACTGCTGGACACAGGCCAACAAAAGCGCCGAAGGTAACAGTCACAAGTCACTTGCATCCAGTTTCACATCAGTCACGAAACAGAACTCGAAGAAGTTATAACACACTATAAAATACTCAAATATAGAGCAGAGTAATTATCATTATTTATTACTCTGCTTTATATCCGAATCTTTTCTAGTGTGTTTTACGCCGGTATCGCTCGAACGAGAGGTCCCCAGAGGTCCTCCCCAGTCGAGCCGGCCTAATGATATAATGCACTACCACTTGCTAGAAAGTTAACTTCAGAAGAGGTTATCTGCCAAACTTTTAATTATTAAGCGTACATAGATCCCCTGTGCAACAAATAAGTAAATTGTAACTATATACCTCTTTGTCAAGAACCACCAACCAATATTTATAGTGAAGATAAAAACTGACAGGTTTGTATTGGCTTTGATGATTCCCTGGACATCGTCCGATAACATTATTGGATAAATAAAGTTACTAACGAAATTCACGTATAATAACAGCGTAAAGTGCGTTATCCAAAATGCCACTGTAAAAGAAATTAATATAATTAATTTCCAAGGTATTAAAAGGGTTAAGCTGTTTTTTTGTAGAATATACCTAAGAAGCAACTAGCTTTAGAAAAGAAAACAAATAATGTAACATAAAATTAAACTCACTCCTTGTATTTTTATGTAAATAACGACAACATTACTTATGCTGCTGAAATGGGTTCAATCAAATCCAGCAGTGGAGGTCCTCCGGTTGATGATGATGATGACGATAATGACCATGATGATGATGATGATGATGATGATGATGATGATGATGATGATGATGATGATGACGATGATGATGATTATGATGATGATGATGATGCTGCTGATTATGATGATGATGATGATGATGATGATGATGATGATGATGATGATAATGATAATGATGATGATGGGATCTAGGGCGTCGCCAAAGAGAAGCAAGAAGGGACAGCTGCCCCTCCCTAAAGCAAAAGTTCGTAATAGAAGTGTGCTTTCTTTTGTTCTTGAGTTTACCTTTAACTCATACAATTCTCATTTTCCACGTCATTTCGCCCCTCTGCGGGACTGCAACTGGCGACATCCTTGATTTGGAGGATAATACCCGAAGGATAAGGGTTACCATTAAAGTGATTACTATGCTATAGCGTTTCGTGAGTTTTGTTGGTTCTTTTGCGGAGATAGGAAGTGAAAATAATGAAATCAATTATGCGAATGTCTATAGGAGTCGTCAAAATTTGGGAACATACGCTTGAATAACATACACGAGACGTTAAGGCTAATAAAACGCCTTACGTTATTGCTAGAGAAGTTACTTTATGATTTCAAACAATCCCTTATTTATGAAAAAGTTGATATTTAAATAAATAAGCTAGCCGTATAGCCGTCTTAAGTATAAAATCGGTCGCCCTGTGATTAATTATGGAGATAATATTATCAAACAGCCACTTGATTATTAAGCATCTTATGCAGGAGCCAGGAGGTCAAAAACATACTGCTGACTGTTATTTTCATTCCTGATATCCCGAAGCCTGCATCTTCAACCTAGGACACACACAACATAGGCATCTTCAAAAAAAGAACCTATTAATTTCTAAAATACAGGCAACGCATCTGCGAAATCTCTGGTGCTGATGTGTGTTTTCATTAGGTGATCCGACTGCATGTTTGTTGCCTACACTAAAAATCTAGAAATACCCACCAGAGTTCTCTTGTTTTATAATAGAAAATCCCACTTGTTTCGGGGTAAAATTTATCCACCAAATTATGTTCTCCACAGATGGCTTCTGAAAGTTATGTTTCGCATTTGCGAATAATTTTCTCGAAGTCTTCATGATAACATTCGCAAACATTAATTAATATATTCTGAAATAAACCAGCAATCGTTTTATTAGGTTATATAGAAATCAGAACTTTAAACATTTAATGCCAATGTGTATTAATAAGTGCTGTAGCAAGTTTAAAAAACATAACATTACTTGTATTGTGTCAATATGAGTATTTACAAACTTGTGAGACTCTCCTATGGTTGTGGGTGCATAGGGTCTAGCAGGCTTGGGTTTACTGTTGCGACCACTTATAATTATAATACTAATAATAATATTTAAGATAATTCAATGTATATCAATTCCGTGTAATTGAATATATTGATTTGTGTTATGTAATAAATTGTTATAATTTTAATTGATTTAATTACTAACAAATTATAATAAGGATTACTAACAGTAATATTATGGATGTATATCTGAAACAAAAATTTATTACTTACTTCGCAAAGGCTGCAACAACAAAACCTTTCACAGCATAACGACAGCTTCGATGTGATACTATAATTACATTGTCATGCGACTAGGTATTTACGTACGGAATAAATGGCATGGTGTCACTATTGAGGCGAAAATTAAAATAAAAAGAAACTAAACAGAAATAGTTAGCACAGTCGTATGTTTGTAAATACCATGCAGAACTAGGGAATCCAACTAGTCTTGGAATGTCGTACTTGATGACATCTACCCAATAATATTGTTAAGGTGCTATGGGTCCCAATTGTGATACGCCTAGTTAATTTTGCGTGGTCAGCGCTCGAAAATAGAGACAATATTTAGATTAATAGTATTTTATAAAATTAACCATACGCTTATTTAAAAAAGTGACTCCTAAAATTTCTTCGATTACTTATGGAAATAACTGTGGAAATAACTTTGATAGTTATTGAATAGTATGGATTTAAAAATTGATGGAAACGTCAGAAATAGTGTTTTTTCATTAAAGTTTACGATTTTTTTCTATCGAGGCAGAATTCTTTAATCGTGTTGAGACGACCTAAGCACTATGCCGTATTTTGTTAACAATAACCACAGCTAAAAAAATATGATAATCAATAGTTTTTAAAGGTTACGTTTTGAATATACGTGAGCACGGATTGACAAATTTGGAGCCCATTTCGCCTTAAGACAATACGGACTAGGGCTATGTGATTTATGAGAAGTCTGACCATATCACCGAAGCCAGCCTGTCGCTGGAAAGATCATGATGCTTGTAGATCCGGGACCCTCCAATTTTAGCGCCTGAAGGCATCTGCAGTAGTTTAATCTCACTCCCAATTGTCGAGTCCGACATGGGCCTAAGGATCACCTGGGTTCCTAGGTATCATAAGTAAGTATTCCCTTGCGTCGATAAATAAGGGCTATGTGATTAAAAAATCACATAGACATAGTTCACGTACACCTCTCGACCCCCCTAACAAAACTCGTTTTAGTTATTAGTAGACTAAACAACGTAATTTAGTCGACAGAAAGTTGCAAGTATACTTACCGTAAGTATACTTCCTGTTTATTAATCGCCAAATTTTCTATAGTTAATTCATGCGGATTAGTTTTACTTTTGATAAGAATTAATGTACTATTGAGTCATTTAGACTAATGTAGGCAGGGCAACTATTAATAAAATAACATATCTTTTCGATAATAGTAATTTTTTATTAAATATTTGTGGCTAAAACTAAATTATTGATCATCTAGACATGCCTACTTACAACAACAATTTACTAAATTAAGTGAATTACTAAAAACTGTGATTTTCTATTATTATCGCCATTATCCCTTACCGTCCATTGCTAGACATAGGTATAACCATCTTGTATTTTAAAATCAACGAGCAATTAAAAAGAAAGGCCTACTGAAAATCTATATTCCTTTATATGAATTTTTAACAAGCAATTAATTAATATTTAGCAGATAAATTTTCTAAATTTTAAGAGCGGTTACAAATTTATATATGAGTTGCATACCAGTAGCAAATGTATTTATATTAACAGGTATTATATAACCTGCATACATCAATACAGGTATCTGTGCTTGCTTCAACATTATGTATATGGTTCTCATGTCACTCAATGAGTAATTTTCCCAACCACAAGCATAAACAGAATGTTCAAACGCTATAGACGAATCGATCAGTTTCTGACAAAGATAGGAATACATGAAAAAAATGAGAAAGCTATACCCCAATAAAGGCGTAAACTTTAACACCGTTTCAAGGCTAAGAGAAAAGAATAGGCAAATGATAAAAGCATTGGACGCAAAGTTTAAACCCACTGATACATTATATAAAGATCGCAAATCTTTTACCACATCCAATAATAAACCATGACGTTTGATCAATAATGATAACTTCTTCTGCGTTTCAGAGGAAGCAACCGCAGTATATTGGGGATTGTTAAGGGTTTTCATTTCTTCAGAAAGCAATTGGAACATGATAGCTGTGTGTCCTACCAAAAAAAGAAAAAGACATTGAAAGTTAATAACCACGTTCGATAGGGTAGCGTCTTGAACGAATATGATTGCGCAGCAGATACTCTTGCTGATGAAGTTAGTAACGTTCATGCCTGAAAATAATTACACAAACTATACAAAAAGGTTTCGATGTATACTTAGATTATAAGACATAAAGTTCATAAGATATAATTCGTCGTAAATTAATGCAACCTTCAAAAAAACTGTCAAAATGGACACACCAACCAGTTGAAATGCGTGCACAATTTTAAATTGTGCGCTCATTGCACAATTGTAGATTGTGCGCTCATTTAGGGTGCCAATTCTCAGATGCCGAAAGTGTATCTATACCTTTTTAATTTTGGAATGAATGCAAGCATTAATTGTATTAAATATTTTATAGCATAGCATAGCTTTAAGCATCGCTTAAATAATTTAATAGTAGAATCTTATAAGTTAACTTTATTAAGTGATAATTATTAATTAGGTAAGGTTTGGACCAATGCTTACTAACAAAATTTACACTAAATAAAAGGAAAATAACTAATTTGCGCCAAAAAGTCGTTCTTTAATTTGAATAGATCTTACCTGGGCATGGGTCAATAGTATACATTGCAGTCGAGAGGTCGAACCGTTGCGGCATCCATATGGCATAAGTATTAGAAAAAATTGCTGCATACTGCAACAGCACTGCAATTTTTAATGTCATTAACCATTTATTATGCTTCTTGTTCAAGAACTTTGTCTCTAGCGTCAATTTATCTATATTTCTTAATTTATTCAACGTTGTAATTAATAACGACCTGCCGAACAATAAAGTTTTAATATATTTATTAGATTAGATTAGATTAAGAAGGCATTTTAGTAAGAGGTAGTGCCACACTGCATGCTCGCATGCAGCCGAATTGGGCCGGCACGACCCGGGAAGTACCTCTCACTTACACGAGACCGGCGTGAAGTGACAGCTGTGCTGTCGCGTTTTGTGTGTAAGTAGCCGGTGGCCCATGGAGGAGGGAGGAGAAAGGGGGGCAGCGCATCTGCATACTCTTTATGCAGATGTCTATGGGCGTCGGTAGTCATGAAAATGGCTACAACTGCTCGTTTGCCCCACTATACCATAAAAAAAAAAAAGGCAACGAGCAGCCGTTTGATGACTACAAGCGACGCCCAGGGACATCTGAGTGATTGTTATGCAGATGCGTAATACTCCTAATGGGCCAACGACTACTCACAAATTGCACGAAATGCGAAACCGTAACTTGAGCATTACGGAGGTATCATGTGTAATGCGAGAGGTACCTCCCGAGTTTTATCGTTCTAATACCGCTGCAATGGCAATACAAAAAAATTGTAAAATGTACTTTTTTTTTGTAAGAAAATGACAACTTTTTTATGTAAAACAGGTATTTTTTGCATCATTTTTATTAACTAACTAGCTGTGCCCCGCGGTTTCACTCGCGTTTATTTTCTAAGAAATCCATACAAACTTCAACACCCTATTTCACTCCCTTAGGGGTTGAATTTCTAAAAATCCTTTCTTAGCGGATGCCTACGTCGTAACATCTACCTGGATGCCAAATTTCAGCTTGATCCGTCCAGTGGTTTGGGCTGTGCGTTGATAGATGGCTATGTCACGTTTGAGTTTTATATATATAGATTATTTATTGAAACTGAATTAAATGCACAAGGCTTATCTATATCACAAATTAATTAATTTGTTTGAGTTGAGTTAAATTGGTAAGAGGTAGTGCCACACTGCATGCTTGCATGCAGTCGAATTGGGCCGGCACGACCGGGGAGGTACCTCTCGCTAACACGAGACTGGCGTAAAGTGACAGCTGTGCTGTCGCGTTTCGTGCGGTGTCTAAGTAGCCGGTGGCCCATGGAGGTGGGAGGAGAAAGGAGGGCAGCGCATCTGTATAGCCTCTATGCGGATGTTTGTGGGCGTCGGTAGTCATGAAAATGGCTCCAGCTGCTCGTTTGCACTCCTATATCATAAAAAAAATAAAAAAAAAATTATCAATAGACATTTGTATTCATTACCTCTGAACCAGAAACCATATACTAGTGTTGAAGGTAAACACGACGACCGACAGGTTGGTACTGGCTTGGATAATGTCATCCACATCTCCGGTGTAATAAATTGTTAAACGTAAAACTGCATTGCTTAGAAAATTTATATACAACTGGGTTACAAAAAGAGTGAACCAATACACAACTGAAATTGTAAAAATATCTTTAGTTACAAAAAAAAATCATATCGTGTTTGCCCCAACATGCGACAAAAGGTTACTATTTATTGGCATCATTTGACTCGGAATCGTGTATATGATACCAAGTTAAATGATGCCAATGACACGTACCTACCGTGTACGTTTTGTACCGCGTGTGTTCTTAAATCTTATCTTAAGGTGTTCGCACACTACATCATTGTTTCCGATCGGCTAACCTCTCATGGAGCAAAAAAATTGTTCAAAAAGTTAATTCAATGCATGACATCAACTCGACTCCAACTCAACTCCGACTCCACACGCGTCGTCAACTAGTTGGCAACGCGTCGTCAACTAGAGTCACAGATTATAGAGAATATATTATATTATAGAGAAAAACTAGGTATACTAATATTGTTACACGAACCTAATCCGAAACGTTACCTAATCCGAGATTTATGTGCATTAACCTGAGAGAGTGGGATACTGCGCCCGAGCCCCGAACTCAGATACGACAAGTTGACAACGCGTCGTCAACGAGTTGGCATCGAGTCGCCAACTCGTGGTCTACTCATCAACAAGTAGAGGCAAACGGATCGGTGACAGTCGATAGGTGGTCAATGCTAATAAATTAAGCTTTATATTGTGTTCTAAGACACAGACAATGTCCTGTACATTACGCACACTTAATATTAACCAATTTGATGAATCCGAGATGATCCAACATGATAAATATGTCATCTGTCACCGGTTTTAACCTAATCTAACCAAAGACTTCGCGGCTGTCAACCATCTATTTTACAAAACAATTCACATAATTTAAACAATAGAAATGTACTTAGTCAGGCCATAAATACTGGTACAATTAAAAATAAAAAAATATTACATATGAATTTTGTCGTTTTTATACTATTGTTCATTGTGTTTTCTCATTTTGGTGCCAATACATTGCACAATATTTTACGATATTACAATAGAGTAGGATGATTATTCAACAAATGTTTGTGAACCGGTCTATTAATATGTACAATGAGACATCCTATGTTTGTAACTGAGGAAGATCTGGCCGTCCACGTAGTGTTCGTACGAAAAAGGTGGTCAAAGCAGTAAGGGTAAGAATTCGAAGAAATCCAGTCCGAAAGCAAAAGATTTTATCTCGGATACAAGGATAAGGATAAGAAAGAGGAAATAAAGGATAACACCTAGAACCGTGTCCCGTATTTTAAGAGATATCATAGGACTTGTAGCATGTAAAAGACGCACTGGTCATTTCTTAACTAATAAATTAAACATGAATAGGGTGGTAAAATCCGAAACAAGTACTGAAGCGGTACACATTATAATTGAGCAACATTTTAACTAACTAAATTATCGTATTTATGCTCAAAGCTCTAAGGAAGCTTCCCAATTAGTCGACAGAGTGCAACGTGGGCTAATGCCCACGGCGCCGGGTCATAAAACTCGGTCCACGCAATCTTGGTTGGAAGCGAATATATTAACAATTTTTTTTTTATTAATTTAAATTAATTTTAATAATTTAACAATAATCCAACCCAAATCCATCCAGAGGCAATTATTTCAGGACTTTTAGTGGAAATGTTGCCGGGTTGCTGGGGAAAACTTCCCGGTATTCTTTTTTGAATGTACATCTAGATCAAGATAAGTCCGTATATTCCTTATATTCCGGGTTCGACGACACGACGCAACTGCAGTGGCTGCAGTTTTGCTACGCTAGGAAACAATTTCATAGTAGATAGTAATTTATAGAAATTAGTTATGTCGCTTGCAGTTTAGGGTCTGCCAATCTCAGATTTGTACCTTTATTCAAGAGTTGAACTACTCTTAAAGCTCTTGCTTAAATAGCCCTAGCTGGCGGAATACATTTTTATAAACATCCTTATTGATAAAAATTATTACAATTATTTACAATAATAAATGCGTACCAGAATTCCTGTGGGACGTAACAGCAAATCCCGCAATATTCGGTGTTAAATTTATCCACCAAATAAGATTTTCCATATCCGATGCTGTAAATTTGTTCACAATTTTTGTAACGACATCCTTAAAATATTTAATACTCATTTTGTTGGATGATACTTATTATTATTAATGATTGTTATCTAAAAGATTAAGAAAAGCAATTATATAAGTATAGTACTTTTTAACTTTTATCAGAGTAATTCTTTGTTTACAAATAAACATTAATTTAAAATAATAAGAAAGTTTATATATATTTAATTAATGTATTTATTGTTAAGATATTTTTGTTTTCTCCACAATAAAGAATATTTCATTTATTCATTAATTATTTCATTAATTCATTTATTCATTCATTCGGTGGTAGATTTTATTGTTGACGTTCAAAAAGTAATTCCTGTAATTCTATTTTGAATAAAAACATTTTGATTTTGATTCATGTACATATTATGATTTTAAAAGGCAGACATGTTACGCATTACCAAAGGCTTGTTGAACATTAAATTAATTCTATTTTTATTTTATTTTTTACTTAATAGTGAATACAGAGAACTTGTGGAGCTCAAACTAGATTAAGATCTTAGGTTCCAAGCCGTCGGAGGCAGAAATATAATAAAATACCATAAATATTTTTTTTTCTCCGCTTACAAAATTTTCAAATCACTACTTACGTCGTACATAATACTTATTACAATAGTCTGTCCAATCAGTCGCTCGTAAGCCCCAACTTAAATTAAACTAAATATTGTGTTTCTGAAAACAAATTGCCTTTGATTACAGAGTGTACAAGGTTATTATAGGGTGTTAATAGAATTAATAAAATTTTAATTTGTTCTTATTTATTTCTATTATGTGTCCTTATTTTGTGCTCGAGAAAGGTAACTGGCAGGTTTCTTAGGGCAGTTTGGCCTGCACGGATTATTGAAAGGTGTCCAGCTGGCATTGTTGATCAGGAAACTTTTCTAAAATATTTTATAAAGTTATTTATTTTGAATTTTAGGTTACATACGCAGATGTCAAAATGACAATCCTGTATTTTTTTTGTTATGAAGACGTTTATTTTACTTTACGAAATTCTTAAACTTATACTACATTACAGAAGGTTCTACAATCATACAAAATACAAATTAAAGTAACCAAATAATAACGAGATCATTTGCTGGCGTAGTAACCTAGTTGTGTACCATGGGCCTACCATCGAGTAAATAAAAAAAAATATTTACTTTAATATCCTTTTTTTTTTAAGGTAGAACTATGCTAAGACAGAAGGTCAGTGCAGCTTCATCGATATGAGAGGCGAGCACACTGGGGAGCTCAAGCCTCTGTATTTGTGGTCGATGGAGGGGCCAGACCGCCCCTTCTTTCCCAGCTACTGGGAGAAGGCAAACCGGACTATTGCGATTAATAGGTTATACTATTATTATCTTGGCCGAGGACAGGCCGACACGGGTCATGAGCTAGAAGAGCTCTATGAGCTATCATGACTGGGGGGCCCCCACCTCCCCTCCACCACTGGCGTGTGGTACGACTCGCGCGCGGTTGTCGTGGTTAACCTAACCGGTTCGGCGGTTTGATTTGAGCTCTGTAAAAGGGCACTGTCATTATTCCCTGAGACTGAACTAACATCGTCGTTCTGGCTATTCGGAGCCGAACGTGTGTGCTGATGTCTGTCAGGGTGTAGTTGTGGTCTGAACTGCGTCCGCGTCCGAATCCCCCGGACGGGGTGTAGTGTACCTGCAACGCGGCTGTGTGTCTGTCTCTGTTTACGTGTCGTTATGATACGTGTAACAGCTGTAGTGATAACGTCGTCTTCGTCAGCCAGAACATGTCTGGGACGTCGACCGACCGACTTGGTATTTTAATATCTATTTCATTTATTCACTATCACAATACAGTAATATATTTTTATGTAGTTATTATTCTGGTGATCGGATATTGTTGTCATACCGGCAACAGCCTTTTAATGTTAAATTGTATTTGTTGTACCTCTACCCTCTATAAGCCATCATACTAAATAAATAGGATTGATTCTTTGAATAACAAAGAATCGATTACAGAAAGCAATCAAATATAATAAAGTAAAGCAGATTCAAATGTACTTTTGTATCATAATAGTTAAAAGAGCCATTTCCAATATGAATCAATAGTTAGACTAAAATAATGTAAATAAATATAAATTAAATGTTTCTGAATCGATACATAGACAAATCGAATAGTCGCATTAGGAGCTAAATGATGAAATTAAAATTTCTCGACCCCGACAGGTTCTACAATAAAAGTGCTACAAGAAATACAAATGCCCAAAAATCTGCTATTTTTACATACCTTTATGATATATGTCTGTAGGTAAGAGGTAGTGCCACACTGCATGCTTGCATGCAGCCGAATTGGGCCGGCACGACCGGGGAGGTACCTCTCGCTTACACGAGACCGGCGTGAAGTGACAGCTGTGCTGTCG
>LUGF01019632.1:230328-241364 GCA_001625245.1 Calycopis cecrops
GGTGCCTTTAGCCGCCATGATTGGAGGGTCCCGGATCCGCAACAACATGTAGCAACAAGTTGGCCTCGATGAAAAGGCCAGACTTCCTCAGGGACTGCCCGGCTGTCTCTGAACTGTCCCTACCACAACGTCGCACTCGTACAATGGGGTCAGACTCTCATCCTGATCCCTGGACCGAGTACTCTAAAGGAGTACGCCACCATTTTGTCCATATCGAACCCGCGAGTTGTCCTAATTCACGCCGTTGTCTGCTGACTCAAATGGACGGGTGAAGGACTCTCCAGCTGAGCTGCTCTTGATCTCGCTTCTCCGCCCAAGCCTGCCCTGTCTGGCATTGCCTTGGGGATCACAGAGACATGCAAGCGACACAGCAAGACGGTAGCATCTTCGGGGAAGTATTTGCTGCTAGCTGCCACAAGCTTTTTTGTACTAATATTATTGCGGAAAAATATTTCTTTTTTTAAAATAGTAAGGTTAAATCGAGTAAGGTTTTAGTTAACTATTGTGGTCACAATATTATCACCAGCTGTCCAAACAAAAAAAAATTGTCAAAGAATCTTATCGCATCCAACATCAATATCGCATAAATACACCTGTCCTTTATATAGTAGGGGTGAAACTATTTGACACTTCATTATAAATTATTACCAGTAATAAAATCTATAGTATGACGGCAATGATATAATAGAACTCGTTCATAAACAGAGTTTTGAAATCTTATATGACATTATTAAAGACCCAAAATTGAGTCTGTAAAATAAGAGGCAGTGTTATGTTGCGTTGACAGGGATAAGAGATAAAATAAAACACTTGGATAAAGTAAGATATTTTTATTATTGTTTATAAACATAGAAGGTTATTAAAGCCGAGATGCATTAAAAAAAACACATATTAAGTGTATCATTATCAGGCTACACAACAAAAATCAGATCAATCAGATTAATAGTTTAGACGGGAATTTTTAAAGTTTTCTCACCTTATGTACACGCTGTATCACCTGCATAAGGTCATTACCCCCTGCGAGGTTGCCGCTCGCTATATAGGTACAAATGCAATGTTTCGCATCGCCAATTCGTTACGCAGGTCAAGTCAAGTCAAGTCAGTCCAAAGGATGTTTACATTTTTTCCTAATTATTAAGCTTCTTTGAAAAATGTATGTTCCTATACTTCTCGCAAGCTTTTTTTAATAGTATCAGATTAAAAGTAGGCATTTACAGTATACGTAGTTTCAATTAGTGCCTCTCTCTTTTATAATCTTTGTATTTTTTATTATATTTATTATTTGCTTCATATTTGATAAATAATATTTATGAAGCAACTTTTGTTACAATATGCCACATTTTATTTCAATCTAGTTGTGGACGGATCGACTAGATCGACCTGATACTAGCTACTTCTAACCGGAAAGATACCTGCTAGACCTAGTTTTATTCGAAAACATTCAGCTAATTCTAAATTTAGCCTAGACAAAGTAGATACACTTAGTTCTAACTGGCTAAAACTAGACGTAGGCGCACTTCGGGTTCTAGTCGTAACATTTACACAAATTGTGGAAAAAACAAAAAAAATATTTTTACACTTTAAGAGCGGTCACAAATTTGTAAATAAATTGCATGCCAGTGGCAAATGTCAACATATTCACTGGGACCATGTTTGCTGCTGACAGCAATACTGGTTTCTGAGCCTGTTTCAGCACAATGTATATTACCTTCTTATCTCTAAGAGAATAATTCTCCCAACCGCAACTGTATACTGAACTTTCGAAGACTAGTGACGAGTTGATTAATTTTTGACACATATAACAATACATAAAAAATACAATAAAGCAGTAAAAAATTAAAGGACCAAATGATACCCAAGCATCTAAAGATAGTGAAAAGAAAAGACAAATGCAGTACGCGTTTGTACCAAAGTTTACACCAATTGGCGTGTTATACAGAGATCGTAAACGCTGTACCATATCCAACAGCAGACCATGGCGTTTGATCAACGATGAAAGCTTTTTTCTTGTGTTGAGACGAGCGAAATTAGAATCTTTGGATAGTTGAAGGGCCGACATTTCTTCTGACAGCAAATGGTACATCGCAGTTGTGTGCGCTATTAAGAACAGCAGGAGGTTTTGAAAGTTGATAACCACGAATGCTATTGTTACGTCTTGAAGAAGGACGACTCCCCGGCAGAAATACTTATTGATTTCAATATTCACATCAATACCTAAAAATGAAATTGGTAAAAATACTCACCATATATGTAAATAAAAAAGAAATTATATGTAGACGATAAAATATATCATACCTGGACAGGGAGAAGACGTATAAAATGCACTAGATAAGTCCATCCTTTGAGGCATCCATATCAAAAATATGTTTGAATAATTTATCAAATAATACATTAACACCACAATTTTAATGGTTTTTAAGTACTTTTTATGTTTTTTAACTAAAAACTTAGCTTCTGATGTTAATTTGTCAATTTTCCTAAGTCTTTTAATCGTTGATATTAAAAGCGACCTGTAGATAAATTAGAATTTTATTTCAATACACGCAATAACAATTTCTTAATTTTATTAATTCAAATCGAGAAAACGGGAAGCTTTTTTGAATCTAGATACTAATTTCTTGAAATTGTTTGCAAGTCATTTGATTTTTTTTCACTTACATATTTTTTAGATAAGTTTATATTATATTATTAATTTAAGTTAAGTTTAAGTGCGATTATGTTCTTTTTCAAATTACCTACCTCTTTGTCAAGTACCATATGCCAGTATTCACTGTAAACAATATTATCGATATGTTTGTGTTTGCCTTAACAACATTCTCCAGATCCTTCGCTAACTTGATGCGATATACGGAATTGCTTATAAAATTCATGTACGTTAAAGCCACATAGTGTGATACCCAAAATAAAACTGCAATTTTATTAGGATGATTATTAATGATTTCTTAAGTTTACGTGGATATTACTCACTACAGTAAAACAACTTCTGATAAGTTAACCCATGACCACGGTTTGCTGTAAAGCTTCTTAAAGGTCGGGCGAATAAAATGATTCGACGCCCCCAGGCAATAACCCAGTAATCGAAAAATAAAAATTTTACAGGAAAAAAGATTTACTGATTTTATCAAATAAGTATCTCACCAAGGAGTGTGACTATATAATTAATTTATATATATATAACGAAAGCTATTTTTTTGCGCAATATAGTTGTGCTTTAATATGAAATCCTTTTCATTAGACATCTAGTAATTCATGAAAATACAACATACCAAAACGTCTTTATATAAAACTAGCTGTGCCCCGCGGTTTCACTCGCGTTTAATTTCTAAGAAATCCATATAAACTTCAACACCCTATTTCACCCCATAAGGGTTGAATTTCTAAAAATCCTTTCTTAGCGGATGCCTACGTCATAACATCTAACTGCATGCCAAATTTCAGCTTGATCCGTCCAGTAGTTTGACTATATTTTCCAAAATAAAATATAGTCTATGTTACTCGTGGATAATGTAGCTTTCGAATGGTGATAGAATTTCTAAAATCGGTCTAGTAGTTTTTGAGCCTATTCGTTACAACCAAACAAAGAAACAAAGTTTTCCTCTTTATAATATTAGTACGCAATTGTATTTTATTACCATCCAAATAACCATCGAAATACCCATATAAAATTTCAACCCAATCTGTTGAGCCGCTTAGAAGTTGACATTCCGACAGCAGCGCCACCTACCGGATCGAATTGTATTTTTTGCAATCCAGGTAACCATCGAAATACCCATGTAAAATTTCAACCCAATCGGTTGAGCCGTTTAGAAGTTGACATTCCGACAGCAGCGCCACCTACCGGATCCAAAATAAAATATAGTCTATATTACTCGTGGATAATGTAGCTTTCGAATGGTGAAAGAATTTTTAAAATCGGTCCAGTAGTTTTTGAGCCTATTCAATACAACCAAACAAACAAACAAAGTTTTCCTCTTTATAATATTAGTATAGATGAGTACTTACGGTATTATTGCAGTAAATTTATCAAATAATAATTTTCGTAACATAATGCTATGGACTTTTGTCGTTTATCATAGTGATGACACATAATAAGCTTTTACGGAGTTATTACGGTAATATTAAATAATTTTAAAAGTGGTATTGAACAATTAGATTATCATTGAGAGAAAATTTTGAATAATACTATTATTTTAACCACCTAATGTCGATATTTTATGTGTAATAATTTAATATCAGAATATAATATTATTTAATAAAAAATACAATAATTCGATTATATACGTAGTTTTTATTAAACCACAAAATAAAATATGACTCAAGAAAACTTTAGTAATAATTGAATTAATAAAATATTGAAATGCTTTGAGTTACATAAAATTTAATGGAATTCTTATTAATCTCCTGCAATATTTTCATTGCTGGCTTCAGAACAGGTAAACCGTAAATAACTTATAAAAATGATGGTACCCCGAGGAATAGCTCCACTTTTACACAAACTCGAAAGATCTGTATGCAAAGCTTTGCTAATTGGTATTGGCTGGTATACCACCAACCACCACCGCTCGTTGCAACTGCACATAATACTAATATACAGCTGCGTCTTGTCTTATACGCTTTCGTCCTCTTATATTATTTTAGCTTTTACTTTATATTATTAAGAAAAATATATCTAAATTATAAAATTATTATTAAATTTTGGCCTTAACTTTATAAGCGTTTCTAGGTATTAGGCCTGCTAGAAGATATTCCTCTATGGAATAAGCTGTACTTGTGTAGTACTTGTCTTGTCCATCTGAATTTGGTAAATAAGTTTGTTTTCTATGTATATAAATTGATAAAAAAAAACAAATTCCCACCTGAATTATCGTGCGTTAAAATAGAGAATCCTGAACATCTCGGTACCAAATTCAGCCACCAAATAATGTTATCAACACTCGTTTCTGTTAGTTTACGTTGTATGCAAACAAATCTATCGCTTATATATCCAATAAACATTGTTATGATTTTATGATGACACTCATCTGCAATTTTAATTCACATTTAACTTTTGATTGACAAGTAGTCTTGACAAGCCATTGAATCCGCATAGAGGTAATACAGATGCGTTGCCTTGCACCTCTCCACTGAGTGGACCACGGAAAACTAGCACACCGAAAGAAAAGCGATAGCACAGCTGTCACTCCACGTCATTTTTGTGAAAGCGAGAGGCACGTCACCGGTCGTGCCGGGCCACTTCAGTTGCAATGTAGCATGGCATTACCTCTTACTAGCATTAGCACTCTTACCCTTTAAGTTCTCAAATTATCAACCACTTACCACACTTTAAACTTAATTCTGTTTACCTGATATCCTAGACTTATGAACACTGTGAATTATCCCAATAACTACCTAGACTCAGGAGTCAAACAATGCAAATTATAAGTACTATAATGCCTATCTTCGGGAAGAACTCATTAGTTAACATTTACAAAACGTTGAAAAATCCATTATTTATTGAACTTATACTTATTATTGTTACTAATGAAAAAATAATGACAAAAATGAGTTCTAAAAGTTTCGTAAATGTTAGTTAACGAGTTCTTGCAGTAAGTCGGTTTCCAGCAATTTTTACAATGAAACTCACAAGAGATCTAGTAACTATCACTCAGTACATAATCTTGATTTCATTCGTTTGTGTTCCAAGTAAAAGCAGGAGCGGTTACGATTATGCTCATCGAAGGCTATTCACAAATCACAGGTGACATTAACATTCAAGGCCCGTATACAGTATGTTGATATTTTCACCGCAAATCAAATATTTTAACATTTGCAAGGCATTTGACTAACTTGATTAACAAATATTATATATCGCATAGCATCAATTCATGCGTGTCACCGCACACATCATACCACCGTGCCTGCCTCTAAACCTATGTATATATTTTTTCTCCTTTCCTTCTAAAAGGTTGTTTCTTTTTACTTACTTACAAATCTTACAATTTATTACAGTAAACCCACTACAAAGTTTTTAACTAAACTACTACATATAAAGTTGTACCACAATACAATTTATGGATAACTATTTCCTATCAATTAAATAGTAAGATTTTTTATAATCTCTACAATACACTTGCTTATAATTATTATAATGTAACAAATTATGAAGTTTAAAAACTGTTAACAGTTTGAACACAAATTGTACTGCATTGACAAAAGTGTTCATATTAACCGGCACCATATCCGATGCTGAAAATCTGGTCTTTGCAATACTCTTAACACGATTTTATATCGCTTTCTCATCATTTATTATATAATTCTCCATAATACAGTCATATATAGACATTTCAAAGGCATCAGTTAATCTGATGCATTACATCAGATATTTTTTGACAAAATTAACAATATAAAAAGAACATTAGAACATGGTCCAAAATAGGCGAAAAAGGAATTCATTCTTCCAAAGATAGTGATAAATAGAGACATATGCGTACTGCACATTATGTCTATATTATTATGTTGGTTCCGTAGTTAATACCAACGGATGTATTGTATAAAGCTCATATACACCGTATAATATCCATCAATATTTCATCGGGCTTTTCTCTCGGGCTCCCTGAGATCAAGGGGTTGCGGTTACCGTAGCTCATCCTGGCGACATAGGAGTAGCAGCGGTGGGAAGGGGTGGTGGGCCAAGCCCGTTGAAAAAAATCCCCATCCCGTCCCCTTATTTTTTGAAGGGACATTCTTCATTTGTTCCGACAGCACGCTGTATATACAAGTTGTATTTGCAATGATAGTAATAAAATCGCTTAATAGCTCAACACCATAATTATTATAGGAGAGATCTTGCGATATGACGATCGCTCTACAAATATGGCGACTATTTTCAGAAATTACGTCGATGTAAAAATAAACAGTTCTTATACAAATATTCAATGTTGTTACAATTTTTTTTATGGTATAGGGGGGAGTCATTTTCATGACTACCGACGCCTATAGGCTTTAGACCACCTCCATGGTACAACTTATTGGTATTATTATTTTTAACATATTACACACAAGAATTCTTCGCATATCGAATAGAAAACCCTCCCCGTGCACCGCATTTTAATTATTAACTTGCTGTACCGTGCACGCGTTGCTACGCCACCAACAGATAGGTACGTCAGCGTGGACTATCATAATAATATGTAAAGATCATTGAAATGGCAGTGGCGCCATATGTCAAAAATTGGTCGTCCTTACTTAGAAATCTTCGTGGGCGCATTCAGAGCAACTTTACTAAAAATCATCACATTCTCAAATGCATAGTGCATTTACGCATTACGATTCTAGAAAGGACATACAGAGAAACATTAAATTTTATATTTATAGATTATTATCTACATTGGTGTCTGTGAAACAATGGAAATACACATACAAAGTTTCAACCCAATCGGTCAAGACGTTTAGTAGTTGACATACCGACAGCAGCACTTCCTACCGGATCCAATTGTATCAAATCAAATCGCAAAGTTTTTATTCAAAATAGAATTACAGGAATTACCTTTTGAACGTCAACAATAAAATCTACCACCGGTTCAACCCTAGCCCTGTCCTGAGAAGAACCGGCGAAACAAACTCAGCGAGCCTCATGTTGTGATTTGTAAAAGTAAAAAATATAAAAATACATTTGCTTATTATTAATGATATAATACAATACAATTTATGAATTTACAAAAAATATGGTACAGAAACAGCCTGGGACCAGGGTACTAATCCGAAGATGTGACCAATCTGTCATAAAATCTGTTACCTTGTAGTATGCCTTACCACGCAAACGCTTTTAAACAACTTTTTTAAAGTTTTTGGACGCTTTCTGGGATCCTATTGTAGAGGCGTATGCATTGCCCCCGAAAGGAATTCTGTCCAGTTCTGTGAAAGGAATTCTGTGTGTGTGTTGTGTATGTTATAAGCATCCAAGAAACCGTCGAAATACCGATATAAAATTTTAACCCAACCCGTTCAGCCGTTTAGAAGTTTACCGGTTTTCCATGAGAATGAAGCATTTCTCCGGGTAAAAAATAGCCTGTGTTAATCTGTGATAATGTAGCATTCAAATGGTGAAAGAATTTTTAAATCAGTCCAGTGCTTTCGGAGCCGCTGCTGGTTGTATATGCGGAAATATTGTAGGTATTTTATTCATGAAGTTGATCACAACAGAATTTGTGAGTACCTGTGGAAGGGACTGAAAAATGTCAAATATGTACTCAATAATGTCATGTCCTGTGGAAGAGACTATAAAAATATAATTGCCAAATGATAATGTCAAATAATAATTATAACGCGGGGCCGTGACTAATTGAATTTGTAACACAAAGTAACACCATAATTAAAAGTTTGGAAATTAATTACAAATAATAATGTCTAATTACATACGAATGACAAATACGTAGAGTTATTTGAACTTTATTTATAATTAACGATGTTAATTAATAATTAATTTTCACAGCTCTCTGATATTTAAAGCTCGGTAAAAAAGTAGATTTATTTAATAATTTTACAAGAACGACATTTCAGAAGCTTTACATAAACCGGTCACGGGTGGCCCGAGATCACAGATGTGCTTTCGTCGCAAGTTATTAACTTTTTACTTTACTACCTTTAGGACCCCTCCATATTTGGCCAACAAACTAATTCTGTTTACTAAAAAACTCGTCAATGATTTATAGACGTTAATAAGACTAGGGAGCACCTACTCGTTGAATATTATGATCGTCTAGTCCAATTTAATAATCCTTTTTTTTTTTAGATAGATATTACGCTAAGGACTGAAGGTCAGTGCAGCTTCATCGATATGAGAGGTAAACTCACCTGGAGCGTCGAACCTCTGTACTTTGGTCGATAGGGGGAAAATATCCTTTATTTTAGTACAGTCCAACCAACCAGTCCAAAAATACCTTTCGTCAGCACAATAGCTTATAAATTCTGCCTTCTGACTACTAAGGAAAGACACAAAGATGTTTTTTTTTATATATAGGAGGGCAAACGGGCAGCCGGAGCCATTTTCATGACTACCTACGCCCACAAACATCCGCATAGAGGCTATACAGATGCGCTGCCCTCCTTTCTCCTCCCACCGCCATGGGCCACCGGCTACTTACTCACCGCACGAGACGCGACAGCACACAGCTGTCACTTTACGCCAGTCTCGTGTAAGCGAGAGGTACCTCCCCGGTCGTGCCGGCTCAATTCGACTGCATGCAAGCATGCAGTGTGGCACTACCTCTTACATGTCTCCTCTTACACAAAGATATCTCCTTCATCAGTTACATCTGTTTTAAGTATTTCTTATGGTTCAACTCTCAAAGCGCACTAATCGACACCGGCAATTCACAAAACAAAGTGATCTGTGATGCTAGGGCAAAGCTAGGGTAGCAATTCAGCATGGAACCTCGAATAAATTTATATTTTCAATTTAGACATCTTCAATAATTTCACAATCAATTTTACAAGCCCTTAGCTGATTTGGTACAAGAATTTATTGGCAACGGAGAACTTTGCTTCCAACCAAGAAATCGTCTCCTATTTAATGTATAATTCTAAATAACTTTTAGTGAATCTCAAAAATTTGTCTTATGAGCATTTATTAGTTCGCATAAAGCTTTATATATAAGCACCTGCTCGTTGGCCCCCTATAGTATAAAAAGTAATAATACATATACATATAAACTAATAGTTTAAAAGGTACGGTTCCTCAAAACTTCTCTCCCTCTCTATTCTTCTGTGTCTTTCTGAAAGCGGTTTCTTTTCCTATATGTGTACTCATGCTATCACACTAGCTCCATTTCATTTGTGATATATGCTTTTAAAGTATAGGTTAACTTTCACTGTTCGACATAAATAAAACTAAGGCTGCAGCCATCTCTTATGAAGATCTTTACATGTTATAGAGAAATACATTGACATTACCTGTAACGAGGTAGAAAATAATCCCGGTTTTTAAACAAAAATAAAGGTTTGTTGCCTGAAACCCTTTTTTCAAATATAAAAAACTGGCCTATACTTACTTAATTAAAATACAATAAGGATCTGATTAACGAATGGACTAAATCTTTTGGCCTTCTTATAAATCCTGAAAAATCCAAAGCGTTAATCATCGGCAGTAAGCGCATCCGACCACGTCTAGACTTTAGTACACTCCCTCCAGTAACTTTAGGCGGTGCACGGATAGCTTACACCGACTCGGCTAAAAATTTAGGTGTCATTTTTGATAAAAATCTATCGTGGGATTCACACATCAATGCCATCAGTCGCAAGATACATTATTCCATACATTCATTGAAACGCCTCCAATATTTTTTGCTCTTCTCAACTAAAATATCTTTAGCTCAGTCTCTGATTCTGCCGCTTTTGGATTATGCAGATGTATGTTGCTCGGACACTACAGAACAAAATTTATATAAATTAGAGCGTTTGCAGAACCTTTGTATTCGATTTATATTTGGTCTAAAAAACAAGATCACGTGTCTTTGGTTCTCGCAAGGAACTGAAATGTATGCCTATTCGTTTACGTGGAAATTATAGAATTCTTTGTTTCCTTTTCAATATTCTTTTTAATCCCTCTTCTCCTCCCTATTTACGCTCTCGTTTCACTTTCGCTCATCTGGAAGACTCATCCTGCAGATCTCATAGACGCACCTTGCTTCAATTACCTGTTCATAAATCTGATTACTTCTCCTACTCTTTCACTGTCCTTTCCGCCAAGCTCTGGAATGCCCTACCATACGAAATTAGGGATTACAACACACTTGGGCTCTTTAAGAAGCGAGTCAAAGAGCATTTACTCAACTCAGTGTAATATTTTTTTTTACTTTTTAACTTGTCTATTATTTCTAGTAGTCTCATAATAGTACCTGTTTATATATATTTATTTATGTATTTAAGTTTATATATTAGTTTGTAGTGGATTGTTTATAAAGTACTATAATTTAATTTAATTTAATAAATAAACCTTTACACACACTATGCATCGCATTTGACACAATGATATATAATACACACGTAATTATCGATGA
>LUGF01019632.1:242643-261081 GCA_001625245.1 Calycopis cecrops
TCGTCAATGATTTATAGACGTTAATAAGACTAGGGAGCACCTACTCGTTGAATATTATGATCGTCTCGTCCAAATTCCTATAAATTAGTACAGTCTAACATTATTAGACTTTATCCTCTAAATCGAGTCCTCTTCCGCCTTTAAGACGAATCGGAAATACCTTTCGTCAGCACAGTAGCTTATAAATTCTGCCTTCTGACTACTAAGTTAAGACACAAAGATGTCTCCTTCATCAGTTACATCTGTTTTAAGTATTTCTTATGGTTCAATTCTCAAAGCGCACTAATCGACACCGGCAACTCACAAAACTAGATCATGTGCTTTGTGAGGCGCCGGCGGTAATATATGTCCGCGAGAAATAGAGCCTGGCCAGGCTACCCTACTTTGGTTGCAATTCAGCGTGGAAATTTCGCACAATTTTTTTTTCAGATTTTTTTTTCACCTTCAATTTCTCTATCAACTTTACAAGCTGATTTGGTACAAGAATTTATTGGCAACGGTGTACTTTGCTTCCAACCAAGAAATCATCACCTATTTAGTGTTATCCTAAATACCTTTTAGTAAATTATACCTAAAAGTTTGTCTTTTGAGCATTCATTAGTTCGCATAAAGCTTTATATATAAGCACCTGCTCGTTGGCTCCCTATAGTATAAAAAAGCTACGGTGTACGGTACTACGGTATACGTATGTGTTCTATTTCTTCCTCAAAACTTCTCTCCCTCTCTCTTTTTCTGTGTCTTTCTGAAAACTGTTTCTTTTCCTAAATATGTACTCATGCTATCACAGTAGCTCCATTTCATTGGGATATATGCTTTTAAAGTATAGGTTAACTTTCACTGTTCGACATAAATAAAACTAAGACCCCGTCCAGATTGAGCGAATCGCGCGCGTATTAGGCCTGATTACAAACAATTTAACGAGGTGGTCGGGGTTCAAGTCCCTCACGAGTCGTGTTTCTTTTTTAATGTCTTTCTTTTTTTACATTATTATGTTGCACATTAAATATAATAAAAAAGTACTGAACTATATTTATTACTATTTACTAACTACGTGTGTGAAATTTCGAGGGATTGGAACCCCGACCACCTCGTTAAATTGTTTGTAATTAGGCCTAATACGCGCGCGATTCGCTCAATCTGGACGGAATCTAAGGCTGCAGCCATCTCGAAGATCTTTACATGTGATAGAGAAATACATTGACATTACCTGTAACGAGGTAGAAAAATAAATAAAAAATATAATTAAAAAATAAAATAAAATTTAGTAAGAGGTAGTGCCACGCTGTATGCTTGCATGCAGCCGAATTGGGCCGGCACGACCGGGGAGGTACCTCTCGCTTACACGAGACCGGCGTGAAGTGACAGCTGTGCTGTCGCGTTTCGTGCGGTGTGTAAGTAGCCGGTGGCCCATGGAGGTGGGAGGAGAAAGGGGGGCAGCGCATCTGTATAGTCTCTATGCAGATGTCTATGGGCGTCGGTAGTCATGAAAATGGCTACAACTGGTCGTTTGCCCCTCTATACCATAAAAAAAAAAGAAAAAGAAAATAATCCCGGTTTTTTAAACAAAAATAAAGGTTTGTTGCCTAAAACCCTTTTTTTTCAAATATAAAAAACTGACCTATACTTACTTAATTAAAATACAGTAAGAAATAAAACAGTATTCTAGAAACTATATTTATTGATGATGCTTTTAACTCTCAATGTGTGTGTCAACTACAATTATAAAGAATTACCACTAAAAAATTTAAACCATCATTCCTTTTCATTTTTCACGACACTTTTTGTACGCCTTCATAATATATTATTATTCTAAAGCATTGAGCACTCATAAAACATCCAAAGCGTAGAAGATAGGCTTATCCTAGAATATTTACTGTAACAAAAACATGTTTACGCATAGACTTAGAAAAAATACTAAAACTTGAAAATGGTTAGAAGTTTGAACATAAATTGCACGGTAGTGGCAAAAGTATATATATTTATCGGCACCATATCCGCTGCTGAAAGTATTACTGGTCTCTGCGATACTTTTAACACGATGTATATCGCCTTCTTATCTTTCAAAGCGTAATCCTCCCAACCACAATCGTAGACAGAGTCCACGAAGGTCGTCGAAGCATCAATTAGCTTTTGACAAAGATAGCAGTACAGGAAAAATATAAGAATTAAGTATCCTGCAATTGGCGAGAACGATCCCCATTCTTCCAATGGAAGCGAAAAGAAGAGATATATACAGTACGCGTTGGTACCAACAATGATACCAATAGGCATATTATATAGGGCCCTCAAGCGCTGGACAATATTTAAAAGAATGCCATGACGTTTTATCAGTTCGGATAACCTCTCTCTTAATAGATGCCCAGTTGCGTCATTATGTTCTTTAATTTCTTTAAGAGCAAGCATTTCTTCTGATAACATGGTGTACATACACGTTGTGTAAGCTAAAATGAATAGTAAGACTCCTTGATAATTCAATGTCACATGTGTTATAGTGAAGTCTTGCAGAACAGCGATTACCTTACAAATATATCGATTTATTCCAACACTTTCGTCTATTCCTGAAAAAAAAAATTACGTGTTGCGGCATATTTTTTTAATTTATTAAAAAACTTCAGCTGATGATGATGGAACTTCAAGTTCAGATAAACATTGGAAAACATAAAGAAGTAAGTGAAGAAGATAAAAAACCGTAAAGTACGAGTTGGACTTACACACAATTTATAATTTAAATAATTATAATAAAAAAATAATCTCACTAATATTATAAATGTGAAAGTTTGTATGTTTGTTTGTTTGTTACTCCTTCACGTCAAAACTGCTGGGCCTATTTTCATGAAATTTAGCACACAGATAGAGGGTAACTTGGATTAACACATAGAATATTATGAGCCCGAAAAAATGTTCCTATGGGATGCCTGGAATGATTTTCTATCTTCCTCAGGATTGAAATTTATGGGGGTGAAACCGCTTGGCGCAGCTAGTATTATAATAATTATCTAAAAATATACACAAATAGATTCTTATAATATTATATACGATGAAAGTTTTATAGTTTGTATTGTACAGAAACGGACTAAGAAGAGGGTACTATTACTTGACATCATACTAAAAAATAATCCGATGCAGTTACGAATGCGTGCTGGTCAATAAATCATGGCCGATTATTTCCAACGAATTATAACGCTCTCCTGTTTTCTAAAATTGAATTAATGTTAAAAAGCAATTCTAATAAAATAATTTCAACAAACGTCAATGTTACCTGGACATTGGTTCGGCGTATAAAAAGGGCCCGAAAATTGGAGACGTTGAGGCAGATATATACACGTTGCATTAAAAAAACTAACTGTGTAGTATAATGACAAAAAAGTATGCAGCTGGCGTAAAAGTTGCTTATATTTCTGTAGGAGGCTTTCGTTTTTACGTGCCATGCCGTCTAGGATCTTAAATGTTTCGAGCGTCGAAATTAAATTTTTCCTAAAAGAAGAAAAGATTCATTTATGAAAAGTTATGTAATCGGGGGTTTCTTGAGAAACATCAAATAGAAAACGATAAAACGATTTATATAGGGTTGATAAGAGCGAGAGGTATCATTAAATGAAACCACATATACTATATGTGTCTACAGTTAATCCAAAACTATTAAAAAAAAGTTTATGACAAGTATAAGAAAATAGTTTTTTCAGACAAGTTGAATAGCGAAAAAATGCTATCACTTTTTGTACCGGGCGGCTACAGCGAGCACGGGGTCAATGACCCCGGCCGGCCATAGTCATCGATCAGCTGCGATACAGCGTGTACGTAGTGAGAAAAAACTTTAAAAATTCCTGTGGCTAAACTATTGCTACGACTGATATGTTTATAGTTGTGTAGCCTGGAAATTATACACTAAATATGGTTTCATTTAATGCCTCTCGCTTTTATCAACCTTGTATATATTTATAATATTAACTCAATTTATTTATATAATTGAAGTTCTTGTTTATTAAAGTATTTTTTTATTTATTTTATTTTTATATTTTATTCTCAGCGAAAGAGATATACACAACAGAGAAGCATTGCTACGATTGTGAAAACCGAGCCCGCATTACAGGATGAGGCGAGGCAAAAGAAGAAGTTCTTGTTTATTATGTGTATTACATTTTAATTAAAAATGTCTCAATATGTAGTTTATTGAAGGGACATACTGAAATTGTCCTTCATTATCTCAGACAAGTTGAATAGCGAAAAAATGCTATCACTTTTTGTACCGGGCGGCTACAGCGAGCACGGGGTCAATGACCCCGGCCGGCCATAGTCATCGATCAGCTGCGATACAGCGTGTACGTAGTGAGAAAAGACTTTAAAAATTCCTGTGGCTAAACTATTGCTACGACTGATATGTTTATAGTTGTGTAGCCTGGAAATTATACACTAAATATGGTTTCATTTAATGCCTCTCGCTTTTATCAACCTTGTATATATTTATAATATTAACTCAATTTATTTATATAATTGAAGTTCTTGTTTATTAAAGTATTTTTTTATTTATTTTATTTTTATATTTTATTCTCAGCGAAAGAGATATACACAACAGAGAAGCATTGCTACGATTGTGAAAACCGAGCCCGCATTACAGGATGAGGCGAGGCAAAAGAAGAAGTTCTTGTTTATTATGTGTATTACATTTTAATTAAAAATGTCTCAATATGTAGTTTATTGAAGGGACATACTGAAATTGTCCTTCATTATCATTCAGTGCTGCGTCGCTTCAGCAGCACAGAGAAACACAGTCTGATCATCTGCATCAAAATGATCTGTTCGTTCTTTTCTTTTATTTTTTTTTGTGGAAAACGAATAGTTAAAACATTAAACGATTTACGTGAACAATATTTAATAACTGCAGGCACCCAATCATACATCTAAATGTATGATTGGGTGCCTAATAAATTTATCATTCTAAAATGATAAATTTATTTCTTGTCAGCAAATTCCCAACTCATTTAAACTGTTTTTTAACAGTCTCTTCTTTTTCTCCAAAAAAACGGTATAAAGTGAGTAAAAACTTCTTTAAACTGTTCTTGTTTTAACAGAATAATGCGAATTTGTGTGGCTGTTAGTCAGTATCTACTGTCGCAATATGTACACGTTTGTGACACATATAGACACTTCATTTATTACCTTTTGGTGATGAACCAGTAATCTGCACATAATGCCATAATAATGAAAGACAAATAAGTGTTTGCCTTAACAATATCACCGGCTCCTTTAGCTAATTGCAGTCCAAACACAACGTTGCTCAGAAAAAAAATGTAGAACATAAGCACAAGGTGGACGATCCAGTAAATAACTGCAAAGTAAAAATAATACAAGTAACTTTCTCTCTCTATGTATCTCTCTTCTTTTACTATTTCTAACAAATTACTTCTCGAATTGAAAAGGGATTAATATGCATTTGAACTGATAAAAATTTGTAATTCTTTATTTTCATATGGAAAGCTTGTACATTCGTCTTAAATGTTTATTACCAAATAGGTTTTTGTTTATAATCTGTAGTTATAGTGTCAATAAATACCAGAATTATTCTCCGTTGTAACTGAAAAGCCTACCCATTGCGGAGAGGCATTCAACAACCATATTATGTTATCAATAGAACTCTCTTTAAATCTATTGTAGATATTTTTTAAAAAGTAATAAAACCTATTTTTTATTGACATTTTAAAAAAATAACTTGTGTAATTTCGTAACTTGATATAAGTCACTTATCTATGATATTGTATTAGGAACTGAAAAAGGACATCGAATCATATTGACTCATTATATTTACTAACTACCAAATACTAATTAGTTAAAAAGAAAAAACTTTGTTATCTAATTAGATTTAATAATAGATAATTACGTATAATTAAATAATTTTTCAAGAGTAATTATTTATTGATGCTATAAGTAAATATTATCCGAACACACCTTTGGAAGTGTCCCTGTGGAATAACAATTCCAATAAATTTTTAACGCTAAATACAGGAAGAGAATACACGAACACTACAGGAATAGAACCTTTGACTAGTTTCACAAATCTATAAGTATTTAAATAAATGTTTGTCTGTATGTCCTTTATTGAATCATGAGTCAATCATGAATCTTTGAATCAACAATAATGAGATGGTCATTAGCAAAGCATAATTGCAAAGCATGTTGAGAATGAGTCCCTGAAGGTTTCTGAGTTGGTACAACCAATTCAACAGATGGAGCCTACTACAAATTTTTATAAACTATGGAATTATATTTTTATTTTACTTATTAAACTCGAGTTTGTGGGGGCCCGACAGACTTTATCCTGTCATAATAAAAATATGTTGTCATGGTTCATACCTACTGTTCATACCTATACACTTGGGGATTTCATTTTTGTGATTTATACATCTTTATATTATATTATATATATTAGATATACCTATAGGTATTTTTGTGTGAGTGTGTATGTCACTAAACTCCTGCCAAACGACTGAACCGATTTTGACGAAATTTTTGTGTTGGTTGAAGGGGATTTGAGAATGGTTTTGATTCACAAATCAGCCCGACAGATGGGGCTGCAGTCGATATGGAATATTGTAGGGTAAAGTAACGGGGACAATTTGGCCACATTGTAACACGTTAGCATGACATATGTTCCAATAATGACATGACAACGTGTGTCGGGCAGCTAGTTTATTGTATAAGATGATGCATTTGCAATTCCCATTTTTATTTTATTTTTTTTTAATAGATATTAGGTATAATAATATTATTAAAAAAAGTGAAAAATTACAATAACATGAAAATAAAAAGAAATGGCACTTCAGCACATTAGGTACTAGTTTACGTCGCATGGCACGAAGACAAATTTGTGAGCCAGAAATAAGTAGATGGCATTTTTGCTAAACAATTTTCGGGCACGTATAATTAGAAGTTTACTATATTTATTATTATTATATTTAATGATAGACTATTTTTTGTTTTGGGATGGCTTTGTACAACTTATTGATTATGTAATATTGATAGTATAATATTATAATATGGTAGCCAAGGACGTTAAAAAAAAGGCGGACGGAGTCTCTTCATACAACAACTAAAATCCCAGAGTAAGCTGACTTTGTACCATAGTATGCCGGTGACGTTGTCATGTTTGACAATTTTTAGAAAATACACGTAATCCGTCGAGATGCCGTCGTGTGTAATAAAAAGCTGTGGAAACAATAGTGTTTCACATAAAAAAAGCCAGGTCACCACTTTTCATAAGTAAGCAAGGAATATATCCAGCTTATTTCCGCAATTTTATTGTTTTCGTAAATGTTTTCCAAACAATTAATGTTGTCAGACAATTAACATTTTCATTTACCCTGAATTGGGCTAAATATTGTTTTACTATTATTGTTATGTTTTCGTTTTTCTTGTTTAATTTTTGTTGTTATATCTTGTGTATGGTAGTGTTAGTCTCACAAATAAAACTATTTTTATTTATTTTATTTTTTATTTTATATATCTCGACCAAGCGATAAAAACTACTTTGTTTGAATTTCGCGCTACGGTAGTATTAAATCATTAAACCGCGTTAAATACCTATAACCGTTCTGGATGGTAAATAACAGCAAATAAAAAAATGTAAGTCAATAGAATTTCAAAAATATTTATTCAAATTATTTAACAAAGTGTTATACACTACAGTCTCTATATTTACTGCACAATCTCTGTTTAGAAATCTTACTCGGTGACAAATTTAAACTATAACTGCCATCTTGTAGATTTTTCTTGTACTATGAAGCCAGACTTGTATAGAATTGTGGAGCTTATAGTTCGCGTGGATAGATGGCGCTGCTTGAAAGACAGACAACTTTAAATCATTAATATTAAATTAGCGATAAAATAATGCCGTTGCCACAAACTTATACAGATTATGTATTTACTTAACCAAAGTGCATAAAATTATAAATCCAACATCAACAAATAACAGTGAGTATTTAAAAATTATACATATTCTGTTGTATTGCCATCTAGTGCTTCTTTTTTGAACCATCTAGAAGTTTTAGTAATACCTAGCAGAACATTTTACAGATGTCGCTATTTAAGTTTCTCAATACTCCTTTCTAATTCCAAAAACTCTACCCGTATTTTTTATCTTATCTACTCTTAGAGCTATGCCTTGCGATATCAACCTCGTAAAATCTAAACAAAGGAATTGATTTTATACCAGACTGTAATTAAAATCTGTGCAAAAAATTAATTAAAAAAATTTCGTAGAAATAAATGTAACAAACATATTTCCAAATTTTCGCATTTATTATATTAAGCTCATGACCTTCATTGAGGTCATGATTCCTTGCCAATGTTTTCCTCGCGAGTGTTTTTTGTTTATCTTAGTAATTGTCGTCAGATCTAGCCAACACAACATTGATTGAGGAAAAAAGATTGTGCAACTTGAAACTACATCAATAATTGTTACACTGACTCTACCTTGAAGGCTAACCCCGAGCCAAGTTTCGTCAGTCATTTCCTCTTCGGTAGTATTTTGTAAAATATTCAAAGTAACAATAGAGATTGTTATAAAGCCTTACCTACAAGTATCACGTATCAGATGCCTTATAAACTTCAGTTGCAGTTCCACAGGAAACAGGAGCCGGTCTACATGGGTACAGTTTGAGTCTATTTTTTTTTTATTATTAACCCCTAAATACTATTTACTTATTACTTAAAATATATATGTAATTATTACTTATAATATTAGGTCAAACAAAAGTTAGATCTTCTATTTCTAAGCATAACAATGTTATCTTCGTACTTATTTAGTGAGAGAAAATAAAATTATTATTAAATTAAAAAAAAAGCAGTCTGAACATATTTACGACTACCGACACTCATAGACATAACGTACAAGTTACACAGATGCGTTACCTTCCCTCCTCTACTGGCCATCGGATACTTACACACCACACGAAACGCGACAGCACAGCTGTCACTTTACGCCGGCCTCGATCGTGCCGGCCCGATTCAGCTGCAGTTCGGCGGGGCCTATCACTAGTTTAGGATTACTGTGCGAGAATATTCTCGCACATTCTTGGTGGTTAATATTATCATCAATACATTCTTTCTTTCTTTCTCAATAACGGTAAGATTAGGAACTCTGGTATGTTTACTTGTTTTTGCATAGCTCCATCCATCACATCTAATCACAGGGTGACTAGATGGGTAGTCTGTGACTGTCCTACATGCATCTCGCGAATATCTTATAAATAAGTTATTGGGGAAGAGAGGACAAACTAAAAAAAAAGTAAATTGGGCTTCTAGGGTAAATATCACAAGTATGGCCCATGTCCAGTTTATCTTGCCACCTTGTGGCCCGCGCCTGCCAGAAGGTTGCCGACCGCTAACGTATACTATACATTAGTAGAATTAATATACTCTAGGTAGGTATTTATTACTTTTAAATGTTAGCGAATAGTGTCTGATGTCTAGATGTAGGTTATCTATTATTGCCTACCTCTCGCTCTTCAACATTTACATTTTTTGTAGCTGGAAGGAAGAACCACAAACTGGTTTTGAAATAAGCGTACAAAACCTGTTAAAAGAGTTGAAAAATAACATAGCAAAAAACAAAAGGACGTTGAAAATTGAATTGAATTGAACAAAAACAAGATGGCATAATTAACATATAAGTATTTTGAAACCCCTCGTTTTATGGCATATATTATAATTTTAAGTGTATATTTCCAATTTTAATTTCAATGTATGAAATATTCAAATATTTTTAAAATATCCGAAAATTTATAAATACTAAAATCATCACTTAGGCGAGTAACTTTGGACTCAAACTGTCACTGTGACAAACTATGTAACGACTGATTAAAAATAATAATCATCCTTTACTTATCCACTTATGTTTCAACTGTTTAAATATATTGTACATATTAACGAAACCCATTTAAATGAGAAGCATGTCTTTGTCCTTGTACCACGTCTTTGTATTAAATATTTATTTTCATCATTATATTTTAAGAATCGATATAGAGTAGGTAGGTACTAGGTACTGTACATAATGTTGTCTATAACTAATCCAAAATCAGAATTCTGAAAAAAGTGCTATATTAGTTTAAGTATATAATTTAATACTCATATGCATATTATTAATTATTATTGATGGCTGCCGCAATATATCTTCCACACACAAACTTAAGTCTTGAGCCATTTGATATAAAATAATACAGTTTATTTAGGATATTCCCTTAAATTGTCGATTAAAATTCGTGTACGTCATATTTTTTATATAAAGCGACCCGGTGATAAATGATGCTATTCGAGATCTTGTCATCGTGTACATCAATCATTATCCCATCCCAGCTGACGTCCACAATTCCGGCAAGGATTAGAGAATAACAACGTATGATATAAATAAAGCATTTATTTAAGCAAACAATCCCATTTAATCCACTTACACAACACACATTGAACAACACGTCGCAAAATATACATCACTTGAACTCACATAAAATATAACATCAGAAACTTCAAGTGATAGATAACATTTATTTCCATCAAAAAGTCACAATACATGTCACTTCTTGTATCAACTATACAATATACAACATTCTAAAATTGCGTATCTAAAATATCCACAGTATAACCAGTTACCACTTTACTCTGTGGTATAACATCAAGATGACTATACATGGCTATGACTACTAATCTGTCCTCTGGATAGGACATGTCATGAGAAACAAAGCGCGAATGAACCAAAGTTTAATTTGATTGCAAATAATCGCCAAGGTGTCATCGAATGGCACATGACAATTACATTTAGGACATCATCTTGAAGACTTCCATAACAAATTCTATCTAAAAAGGACAACGTATGTATTTAATTAAACTACAATTGCAGTCCTTTCAAAATAAATTAAAGCTTTAAAATCATGGAACGCTGTATGCCGTGGGCAGTCTGCAGGCGTCGTGTCAGCTAGGCTCCGAGCTGACACTGCGCACTCTACGGATGAACTCCTCAACTTTTTTATACGGACTGTGGCAGGCTTCACCGGACTCTATATAGTATGGTCCGTTGTTCCCTTCCTGGTCCTCCGGCGTATAAGCGCCACTGGAACTGTCTTTCGCGATCTTATTAAGGAACGGTTCGCAGTCGTTATTCGGAGTGGACCCTATGTGGCGTTCTTCTGTGGAGACCACCTCGGCCTCTTTCTGTCGACGCCATACTGGGGAATCGACGTATATCTTCGGTCTTTCTCTTAAAGCATTGCATCTTTCCAACGCCGGCCTCCGTATTGGCACTGGCGGTCTGTAGGCCGCTGGAATGGGAACTCCTCGGCCGAGTATAGAACAAATCAAACCCTTGAGGGCAGCTCGAAAGTCCTTAAGATGATAGGCGTAGAGAAGTGGATTGATTGCTGAATTCAAATGAGAGAAGATGATGCAGAAATATGTTAGGGGGTTGGGAATGTCCAATTGCGGCATGAATGCTTTTATGGCATTTATTGTGTATAGGGGAATCCAGCAGATCATGAAGAAAAACACGATGATGGCTAGGTTTTGGGTAGCTTTGACTTCACGCTTCTGCGCCGCCCCTAGCACCCGCAGCATGGTGCCTTCACGACCAAGTCCTCCTTCCACCGTCACCACTGTGCTCATCTGGAATACAAAAAAGTCTAGGGTTAGCTTTGTGCAATATTTTAAGTATTTGTAGATGTGAGCTGGACTATCCTCTGATCGAGAATTGTCCTTATTTTTTTTTCTAAAATAATGAAATTTATTCTTTTTGTTTTTATCGACAAAGTAATAAGATCTTGTTAGTTCGTTTCACGTGCGTGTAACGGCATGGCAGTTGGCTCTCAGCGCATGTTATGAAAACAATTAAAATTACACAGACGTCGCACAATCTGACTCGCGTATGACGCACACCTGTGTTTACGTTTCAGCAATATGAGACTCTACGGCAGGACAGACAGGTTTGTAAAGTAGCCACAGACCCTTTACGGGCTGGATGTATGTATATCCTATCATGTATAAAGACCCGAGAACTCCTCCTATTCTATGGCCGAATGCTCTCGCAGTGATTTTTAGACGAAAATAGCAATTAATTCGAGTCGACACATCTTTCAGATCCACCCAGTACTGGTTGGGGACGGAGCGAAAATGTATTTTCCCTGCGAAACCAAATAAAGAGTTTTTTATGTATATTTCCCCCTGCAAATGAGCAGTCGGAGCCATTTTCATGACTACCGACCTCCATGGACCACCGACTACTTAAACACCGCACGAAACACGACAGCACAGCTGTCACTTTACGCCGGCCTCGTGTAAGCAAGAGGGAGGTACCTCGTTCGTGCCGGCCCAATTCGACTGCTTGCATGCAGCGTGGTACTCCTTCATCCCAAATACATATGTGTCAGGGGTTCGTACTCGAGTCCGCTGATGATAAACGATACACCTTTTCGTAACTACAATATTACCTGAACAGGGGTTCGTAGATAGGTTTTGGTGGGTCGTCCGTTAATGCATCCAGTTTAAGAAACCGATGTGAGCGCGTATCGTAGAAACTCGTTTATTATGCATAATAAGTAAATAAGTAAGAGGTAGTGCCAAGCTGCTTTACTGCTTTGGGCCGGCACGACCGGGGTGGAAACTTTAGCTTACATGAGATCGGCGTAAACTGACAGCTATGCTGTCGCGTTTCGTTCGGTGTGTGTTTCCGTTGACCCCAGGGCCGCGCCGCCCCTGGCCCTATGTGCGAAGTGTGCGGCGCACACAGGCGCCAAGACAATAGGGGCGCCGCGCCGGTAAAATATAACAATTAAGAAATAAAAATAAAATGAAACATTAAGATTCATGGAAAAAAAAGGCACTTCATAGGTTTCGCACACAGGCGCTGTGGGGTTCGGCGCGGTACTGGTTGACCCATTGGCTAAGAAGGGGGGTGAGAGCAGCGCATCTGCATAGTCTTGGTTTTGTGGATGTTTATAAGCGTCGATAGTCACTGAAAGGCTTTGTATATGGCATAAAAAGAGGAAAGAGGAAAATTTAAATCAATATTTATAAAACATCAAGACACCCGTACGGGCTTCTAAGTATCGATATAGAAACCAGATTTTCCTGCTTGTACTAATGCGACGGCTTTTCGTATTATGAGGCTAGATTTCAATAACAAGAATATTTTGAATCTAGTTTTGTGCACCTAATGGACGGGTTTTACACTGGAGTAATTAATATTGTCGAAAATTACAACTTTAAAATAAAATAGTGTGCTTTGAGCCACATTACCGGAGTGAAACTTCACACACGAAACATGCTATGACAGTGAGGGGGAAAGAAAATGTGCGCACACTTTCTTGCTCCTACAGTAGTATAAGAAACGTAACTCTCTCACTTTCTATCTTCACAAACTTATATCTCCCTCTCAACTTCCGTGCGCCTCGCCCGATCACACTTTTCGTAACGCTTTCATTAGCTCAGCTTACTCCCTAAATGAAGCTCGCATACAGAAGTTTTACTACAAAAGTAAATATTGTAATTTGTCTGCTGTTCAGGCAAATTATTAAATCTTTGATTAGATATAATTTATAAGCCTATTATTTTTGTCCCCGGGGACGAATGACCCAGACACCTGTCAAGTCAGATAACAACATATACGCTCGACTACAAACAGTCCGAACGCCATCTTGGTTTGCGTAGACTAGGGATTTTCGACGGAGAAAAAAGTTTGTTACGCGAATAAAAAGTCCCCCGCGGATTTACTGCGTACTCAACGCACACGGTGTGTGATCATTGTTGCCCGGAACGTGCCTCACTCTCGAGAGCGCAATGCTAAAGTCCTCCGTGTGCGTTGCTTCTCTTCTCTTCTTCTGTCAAAGGGCGACAGGGTCCACAGTCTTGATCTTCTCTATAAACTAATTCAGGATATGCCAAGGCCAAATTTGCGACCGCACGATAATTTCTCACGAAGTCAGTGTACACAACCTCTATACAGGGTTATTTTTTGGTCACCGGCCAAATTTTAAATTAAGGAAGAAGACATCATTCCAAGAGTGTATTATAAATTTTATCGTCTAATTGTAATATTTTATTAAATAAAAATCGATTTGAAATGGTCCTTAAAAATACATCGAATTGTTGTTATTACACGAAATGTATCGACTTCAAGGTCAGTGACGTCGGCCTAACGTGAGTCGCGAGTGTGATGCACATGGTGACCAAGAAATATGTTTTACAACATGGGACAAAGTAATTGTATCAAAATACTTTTTTAATATTTTTTATTTCATAAATCGAAAGTATTATTGATTCTGAACCAAACCTGAAAATTTGGCCGCTGACCAAAAAATAACCCTGTATGTACCTCTTATGCCTCATACCTCTAATAAAACTTCAGCTCCAATTGTGTCATCAAAACGATTATCCTACTAATATTATAAATGCGATACTTTGATTGATTGTTTGTTATTCCTTCACACAAAAACTGATGAACATTTGATGAACATGAAAATTTGGCACTCACATAGAGGGTAACTTGGATTAACACATAGGTTAGTTTTTATCCCGTCAAAACGTTCCTATGGGGTGCCTCTGAGTGAGAGGTGATTTTTGACCCGGGTGAAAACGCGGGACGTATCTAGTAAAATAAATGTTTATTGTTTGAGTCATCAGTATTGGAATTTTAATTACATTTCGTATTAATTGTTTATTAAATAGCTTTGCGTTTGCCTAACCAAAGTAGCTGATAGATATACAAGAATCACAACATACTTTTAAACGTTGAACTCTATGTAGTATGTCATATGGTGTCACAGAGGTTTCATGTTACATTGGTTTCATTTGGTGCATTGTTTGATTGGAATGTCCAGTGTAAGAAGAACCTATTGATAGTAACTGTTTGATAGAAACTACGTCTTGAGATAAATTTGTATCTTAGGTACATAAGAACTGGTTGTTAGTAAAGTTAAAAAAAACTCATAATGAAATATAATCATAATGCGCTTTGATTATAGACATGTATATAATCAAAGCATAATGCGGATGTTATCAGTTTTTTAAACTGTTATGACTTGAGTATTCAAGTCAATTCATTGTATATTAAAAAAATCTGATGGATAACATTTTTTGTTAGGCTATCCCCAAGGCTATACGGGCGGGGCCAGACTAAGAGCAGCTCGCCTCGGGGTCCGTCCCCCGTCTGAATTAGCAGAGGGTGGCGTGGACTGGGGCGACAGGCGAGTGGCGGGTTCACATACGGATATAGGTGGTATGATCTTTCGGAGTACTGGGGCCAGAAGTCAGGATGGTAACCAGACCCCATTGCACGGATCCGACGTGGTAGTAGGGACTGTTCCGAGGCAGAGCTCTTACTTTACTCAATAAGAAACGATATAGGCGCGAGCGATAAAAAATTCAAGACGAGGAAAGTCGTGTGTGTGATCGAGAACTCAAGATTATAGGTACCAGCTTCATGTTAGCTCATAAAGAGTAAACTCTAGGCATGTTTCGCAGCTGACACGTAGTTCTTTTAATAATAAATGACATCATTTTGATCGTGTGAATGGCGAATAATGTGAATACCTATAAGGTATTTACCGTGTCATACAACCTCTTGTCATTGTTTTAGAACAATGGCGACATTTACTTAACTGTTCAGACGTTTATATTTCTGTGTAGAAATGTATTCAGGTATAAGTGTGACAAAAGGAAGCCAATCGTCAATTGGAATAAGCAATCCTCTCGAAGAATAAAAGACTATTCAAATCGGAATTTCCTGTCTAAGCCGGAAGTATGTACTACTAGTAATTTTAGAGCAATTTTTCCGCTACCTAACTATTTAAAGATTTCATTTGAAATTAATTACAACTACATATTTTAGGCAAAACTTACAATTCAGTTTTACAAATGCGGCGCTCTACAACTGATACTTGCGTTAGCGTGCTCAATATAATCCTACTAATATTATAAATGCGAAAGTTTGTAAGGATGTTTGTTACTCTTTCACACAAAAACTACTGAACGGATTTTCATGAAACTGTACAGTAATGTAGCTTTCATATCAGAATAACATAATAAGTTAAAATTTTGAATCATTTTTGAAGTCCGAAATCACGCCGGCGAAGCCGCGGGCGCAAGCTACTATACATATAACCATTTATAAATGTTGAGAAGGGACAGTATGCTTTTGAAGGATTTTGTGTCATGGAAATGGCTTTTGACCGTGTACAGCATGCAACATTGATCACGAATTTACACTACTATGTAAGACATGGCTCTCAACCTCTTAAACTCATAGAAATAGAAGGGTTTAATGAACTAAGTCAGGTCTAAGAAACTAATATAGAAAAGGGGTTCCACATGGGTATATTCTACGGCCCTTTCTTTTATTTATATCTATAAACGACTTACTATTCCAAATGAAATGAGTAAAAATAAACAAGATATGACTATTTGCGGATGATACTTCATTTATGTAACTTTAGACAGAGATAACAGGCTAAATATGACGAGATAAATAATAGGCAGTAGACATGTAACGCGACAAGTATGAAAATATGATAATAATGTGGAATTATTTTAAAATAATCTTAGTCATGAAACTCGTTTAATCAAAACTAATATTGCTGGATAGTAAAAAGAACACAAGATTTATCAATTATTAATTGATCAGCTTATAAAATGTCAACTTGGTGGCTGTTCAACAAAAATGTTGATCCACAGTTGTTCAAAGGTGTTAATAATGAGTACAGGGCTGACAAAAATCTCCTAGGTCATGTGAGTACATTAACTTGTACAGGAAATATCGACGAGGATACGCAGACTACCAGACTGTCGAGCACAATTATTATGATGGCCAATTAAAGGCGGAGTTCCGCAGCGGGCAGAAATAATGAAGATGACATATACGTATCTTCAAAATATATTCCAAGACCGGTTCCAAACATTTATGGAAATAATTGTTAAAACTTAAGAATTTCAGTATATTTGTGGCCTAAGGCTTAGCAGCCAAGTGAGTGTCAAGTGTCTTCGAAATATTTTTTTTTTATTTCAAAAATCAGCATTACATCAATATCATGAGGCACCCCCATTGAGTAAAAGATGAACTTGTATCTCGCTTATATCCAAACAAACGTTGAGAAACTTAGTAGTAAAAGTAACATAAAGAGGAAACAATATTTCACAAACTCTAGTTATCGCCTTTGATGTCACCCACCCACCGGGTAGATGAGTGGATGACATCAAAGCAGTGGCGGGCGCTACATGGACCGGCACAGCTAAGGATAGAGATTCGTGGACATCAGAGGATGTTGTCTTTGGTAATTCAGCAAACTGAAATATGTTTAAATATATTTAAGAAAGATAAAATGTACCTACTCATTTTCTGAAATAAAGGCTTGTATTTTTATTATTATTAGTTAACGCCTAAAAATCTAGATCAATGACCGTTTAATGTTAAGAATATTAAATTTATATTAAGCATATCTTATCTAATTGTGTTCCGTTTATTCTATCATCCTACTAATCCTACTAACATTCTAAATGTGAAAGTTTGTAAGAATGTTTGTTACTCTTTCACACAAAAACTACTTAACGGATTTTCATGAAACTTTACAGTAATTAAAACATAAAACAGCTTTCATATCAGAATAACATAATAAGTTAAAATTTTGAATAATTTTTGAAGTACGAAATCAACGCGGGCGAAGCCGTGGACGAAAGCTAGTGTACAATAAATAACAAAATATTATAATAAGAGACCTGATAGGCATTACAATAAAGCAACTAACGGATTTTATCGCGGTTTACTTATTTTTCAACAATTATTGTCCACCCGTGACCAGGTTACTGTAAAATGATTAAATAAACCGCGCTAAAGTCCGTTTTTTTTTAAATATCTTTGGACTTTACACACCACGTTAGCCTAGCCCCGTGCTAAGTACCGTAAGGACTTGTTACTAGTACATACAACAAATTGTAAAAAAAAATAACTTTTCCGGCTGTACTCACACCAGAACGTGGGCAGTAATGGTCGTTGCTGACAATTAGTTCCAATGAATTGCTGCTCCGATAAACAGCAGTGTGTCAACAAACAGCTGGCAAATAACAGGCAAATGGAGTACCGTGATCATGCGTGCGTGTGGACAGTAATACGGAAGTTACGGAGGACTAGGCCGCATATAATGAATGCCAAGGAAACTATTCATTAATCCATTGTAATATATCTATGACACTTTTCATTCAAATTTGTTTATTAGTTTTTGCGCGAAAGAATGATAATAATGTCCTGGCCGTCGGATAAATCCGGAATTATAATATTCCGGAATGTTATAATTCCGAATCGGATAAGATATGGACTATGATGCTTTCTTCACTGTGTCACTAACGAACCAAAGGACTCTTTTTTTCGCGAGGAAATGCGTTTACGCACTGCCATTGAACCTGGGTGGGATACAA
>LUGF01019632.1:284251-298746 GCA_001625245.1 Calycopis cecrops
ACAACCTTACAAACTACCGGACCCCGCTCAAGGACAGAGAGCACCCACAAGTCCCTTGTACCACAAGTTAAACGTCATCACAGGCTAAGCTTGTCTATATTGGGGACAGAATTACATCACTGTGTAAGGAGGTATTTATATATTATAACACATAATAGTAGGTTCAGCTATGGCCTTCCTTTAATGTTCATAACTGCATCTCTTTGGCTTCTAACAATTTGGTTACGTAATGGCAGCAGCGTCTGTGTTGACTTATCTTATAACAAGTGTTAGTAAATAAATACATAATGAGATATCCACGTACGAATATGATTATCCAATCGATCCTACCTACTAATAGGTTTAGAGAGTTGAAGAATTCCACCTTAACAAATACTAATGACATAATATAGGTATGACTCCTGTCTCCTGTAGGTTTCATAAATAATAGTCAGAATAATGGCACGAACAAATCACTAAGTATACAAGATATTTTGAAAAGTAATAGGTAATTTAAGTGGCCTAATTAATAACTGTAAACTTTACACACCATGTCAGCCTTGTAACTAAGTACCCCGTGCTAAGTACCGAAGGCACTTGTGTTACGAAATACATATAATACATGGATAAACATTCATGAGCTAGGCGGGATTCGAACCCGTCCCTGGGTGCACCACGCTCCGCTTACCCGAGCTTCGTTTCCAATTACTATTCCGTCAGCCAGTCATCAAAGGATATATGTTGTTGGTGTAAATACGATACCACACGGTAAACAATTTGCGGAAAACAAAAAAAAAACATCTTATCAGACGGCTTGTAAATGGTAATGACCCGTATTCTTTTTGACGTTAATAAGTGACTCAACCCCACAATGAGTTCGTCGAAGTGGCGTGCAGGTTTCCCCGACTTAGTGACGTCAGCGGTCAGCGTCATTCCTTCCCCAATGACGCAGACAAAGTTGAATTTTATAGTGAGTGAAGTCACACAGTCACATGTTTTCACGTTTTATTTCAACAGCCATTATGGTGTAGCTGGTAAATTTTTATGTTTTTTTATAGCATAGGACATAGGCCTCTCGCATAGCACGCCACTGGCCTTGATCTACGGCTAACCTTTCCCACTTCTTTCAGCTTTGCATGCTATGGGAGAGGCTTACGTCCAATATTGGACTGCAATAGGCTGATAATGATGATGATGATGATTATAGCATAGGAAAACAAACGGGAATCGGAGCCATTTGGCCACTACCGACACCCATTGACATCCGCATATTATGCAGATGCATTGTCTTACTTAACCCATCCTTCTAACCGTCACTTCTTCAAAGCTGTCACTTTACGCCGATATTATGTCAGCAAGAGGTACATCCCGGTCGCGCCGGTCCAATTCCACTACAATGCAGCATGTCACTACCTATTACTATATAATTTATATAGGTGGGTATGCCTATTAATATACTCCAAACATTATCTCATTCGTCGTTAAGGATGATTCCATCCTTTTCCGACTTTGGTTCGACTAGCCGACAACCTCGTGCGTCTGGGTAACCCAGACATTACACAGACGCACGAGGTTGTACATCTTTGTCATATTATGTAGTTAAGTAGATTCGTATTGAGTATTCAACGTCTGAGAGAGGACAGGTGGTACAGATTAAAAGTTTGCTATCTCTGGTGTTTGTTGTCGTTCCAAGAATTGCTTATCTGCGCAAATATGTAAGAGGTAATGCCACACTGCATGCTTGCATGGCGGCACGACCGGGGAGGTACATCTCGCTTACATGAGACCGGCGTAAAGTGACAGCTGTGCTGTCGAGTTTCGTGCGGTGTGTAAGTAGCCGGTAGTACATGGAGGTGGGAGTAGAAAGGAGAGCAGCGCATCAGTATAGCCTCTTTGCGGATGTTTGTGGGCGTCGGTAGTTATGAAAATGGCTCCTACTGCTCGTTTGCTCCCCTATACCATAAAAAATATGTCTCGTTTGTCTATTAGCAAGCACGTTGAATATAGTCACTGGTTGAAATATTTATATTTTCAAAATTTTAGGACAACCAAATACGACGTTGTTAGACGGTACTTCCCAGCAGCGCCAAGTCCAGGTGGAGCCTGCAGCCCCGGGCCACGCAAGGCTTAAGGGCAATAAGATCTTTTTGGTGCCTATAAAAGGGGCCTTCTCAACTCCAAGATCTGCAAGTTCCGGACTCCACCAGAGCTTTTTTCGATCTTTGAGAGCCTTTGAGAGCCTTTGAGAACCTTTGAGAGCAGTCAGGGCGTCTAGAGTCGGTCCTGAGCCTGATTTCTCTCTGGCCATATCCGATTGCCGCTCAAGCGAAATAGGAAGTGAAAGAAAAAGTAAGTGCTTTTGTGTCTACGCACTATACAATATGTACACATTATATCCTCTTGCTTTTTTTTTAGTGTTATTTAAAATTATTTCACAGCAGGAACTAATACAGTTCTCCCTACCTATCTGCATAATTTATCCCCATTGTCTTAATATGTATAAAAATTAATATTTGTCTGTATGTTCTTTATAGAACCATAAACTATATATTTGATCACGTGATGATCTTTAGTAAAGTTGTTGTGCATGAGCTCACGTAGGTTTCTGAGTTGGTACGATCAATTTTCGACAGATGCCGCTATGCGTAGCAACTCACGCAGGGTACAGCTAGATTAATATAAAAGCAAAGAATAAAGCAGCATATTTTTGTCAATGTTAGAACATCCTTTTATGTTCCGTTTCGTGTGACGTTCTCATAATTTATTAATAATATATTCAAGTCACACACAATACAAGTTTGTATACGATACGGCTGCAAAATGTTGGCAAAACACGTTTTTAAAGAGGATCTAGAGCGCTCCTTTTTCGAAATTTTCCATGTAAATAACATTTAAATCAAAATCAGGTTATTTTAAGCAGGAGTATGGAAACAATTTGGTATATTATCTCTATGTGAATACAGAAAAATCTGATAATTTATAGGTAACTTTTAAGCCATTAGATATTACCTAATATAAATTACAAAGGCAATTTATGTTGTGAGTAAAAAATATAAAGAAAATTACAATTAATAGAATAGATTTCATCGACTGAAATGACAAGAAATATAGATGTGGATTGCTGTTTTTTATTGAGATCTCTCATTATATCCATGTGACACTAGTTCTCTCTACCGGATAGGTCCATTAGGGAAAAGACTTGAAGGTGAATTGTTATTTCCATTACCTACCTACAGCAAAGAGCACATAAAAGAACCTACATTTTATGTATTAATACCCTAATTCTTCGTAAATACAATAAAAAAACTTTTTAACCAGAATTTGGAGACGCGCGCGCGTGTGCGATTTTTCGAAAATAATTTTTGCTTTATGGCGATTGGCCGTATACGTTCTGCGACTTTATACCAAAAACAGGTCGGTTATTACACCTACCGCCGCCATTCACACCGAACAGCGACCAATTCGCCATTCATGTTCGTGTAGTGTGCGTGAGTCGCTTATCGTCCGCCGAGGTCCGCTCGTTTTTATGTTTCTCAAGCGATTATATGTTATAAAATAATGACTATAAAGTTTATAATTGTATGACCGAAAACTGCTTGCCGCTTCGTTGCCGGCCGCTGCGATAGGTGTGAATTAAAGCGTAAATTAGGCTTAAAAAGGTAAATTAGCTAATGCGACTGCAAATTCAGAATGAATTTTTGATTTTTTAATTTTATTTGATGAAAAATAAAAAAGATCAGGCAGTAGTCGATTGTAATGAAAACTTTAAACTGACTTTACTTTATAAGTTGACATTAACCTGTATTTACTGACGCTAACTCAAAATTTTTCCATGTCCTAGCGCCACTACTTCTAACTCGCTCTGTGTTGAACTCTAAGCTGCACACGATGTTCACGCTGTCAAGGATAGAATCAGATGGCAAAATAATGTGAAGAAGAGAATTACAACCCAGCAAGGGTATCACGACCCTCAGGAATGAGGATACCGACTCAAAGAGAAGGATTGCCGCTACAGAATTGTTTGCTCCCAAAAATCTAGTACCTATATCTATATACCTACAAGGTTGACAAAAGCGAGAGGCATTAAATTAAACTACATTATATACTATAAGTGCCTACAGTTAATCGGACACTATTAAAAAAAGTTAATGACAAAAATAGGAATTTTTTTTTCAAAAAAGTTAAATAGCAAAAAAATGTAATCATGCTTTGTACCGGGCGGCTACTGCGAGCACGGGATGAATGAGCCCGGCCGGCTACAGTCGACGATCAGCTGATGATCTGTATCATGTGTGTACGAAGTGAGGAAAAATTTTAAAAAATTCCTGAGGCTAAGCTTTTGCTCCGATTGATCTGATATTTGTTGTGTAGCCTGGAAATGATACACTAAATATGTGGTTTCATTTAAAGCCTTTCCCTTTTGTCAACCATATATATTTTAATTAACATCAATATTAAATATAAATGTTATACCTACAAATTATTTTATAATTTGTTATTACTGTAAAAAATCATCGTCAGAGACACATGTTGTAATGAGACTTATATACAACAGTTTAGGTGTACCTAAAACAATGTTAAAGACGGGTTTTTGTTGACGTTTGTTTGTAAACGCTTAGATCTGGCCAGGACCTTTAAAACTCGCATAAAATTACGCCGATACGTCAGTGGAGTTTCGCATGTTTATTTCGAGGTCACTTTCTAACCGACAGAAATTCTCGTGACGCGTGTGGGAACAACGCAAAGCGAAAATAACGCGAATTAAACATCAGTTTCATTCTGTCAGTTAACAATACCTTCTTAGTAATAGCTACTGCCTGGTAGATAGTGTGACCATGTGTGACTGTACCTATTACATAGGTATGACTCATGTTCTTTTAAAAGACATCTTTAAATTCTACGTAATATAATAATTACTAAGTGTGTGATTAGCCAGGAAGGATATAGGAAGGAAGGATCTTTCAAGGAACGCCAAGACGGCCGATCAGGCAGAGATAGATTTTTCTTCTCACATAACGAGTTATCATGTGAGAAATCGCGTGAGTCGAAACATGAACATGTTCCTATTATTATTAAGTTTTTCGTTTTTAGTTGATAAACTAATGTAATAGATTATTAAATGGGGGTGGCATAATCACTGTATGACAAAACCCCTTTCTAAAAAAATAAAGATAACAAAAAAAAAAAAAAAATTTTCCCCCATAGTATAAGGGGGCAAAAACGAACACTCGAAGCCATTTTCATGACAACCGACACCCATGTCCCATAGACATCCGCATAGAGCTTATTACACTACACTTACGTTACACACAGCACGAAACGCGGTTTCGTGTAAGCGAGAGGTACCTCCTCGCCCCTCGGTAGTGCCGGCCCAATTCAGCTGCGTTCATGTACGAGTATGCAACGTGACACTACCTCTTACTAAATCTGGTGGATATTCGACGTACCTTAGCACTTTTTACAAAAAATATTTGATTATAATACAAAAAACACCCTCCGAAAACACACAAAAACACCCTCCTCTTTGTTCTAAAGAACAAAAGGATTTTAAGATTATTTTAGGTAGTCACACGGTATTTTATAATTAATTTTAACTCATATTAAACTTGACGTAATATTTTTCATACATACATACTTACATACCTACATAATTGTTGTTCAAGCTATGATTAACTTTACACGGGATCTGGCGGCGAACATTCTAGTTGGTAGTTAGGAAGGTAGATGTTTCTAACTGCACAGTCTCGGTTTTATTTAGTAAAGCAATAGTCTAGAACTCTAACTCCAGAATCCAAGTATTAGGACGCCAATTACAAGAAACCCATTTAGATATCACAAATCCGATTAGATACTTACACCAAATGGGCATGGAAAAAAATCGAACAATTGTACACCTCTACCTATTGGTATCGTATAATTATGTACAAATGTACCAACATTGCTTTGGCATCAACCCACAGTTTATATCCTTATTCAAACTGGTTTTGAATTATCAAAACATGCATCAGTCACCTCAAGATGGCCTTCCAATCTTAAGAGTTAATTGACAATATGTTTAGATGGTTGTAAGTATAATAACTAATTAAGGAATGAATTGGTATTCCTGGCTTTCATTAAAAGGGGACTATGTCCCGCCGGGGTCCATAAGGTTGGTGATGATGACATAATAGAAACATAGTTTCACTAACCATTATGGGAACTACTCATTTTATTGAGATTTATTATTATAGCATTTAATATGTTATTCAAGATTATAATCTACTAGCTGAGCCCCGCGGTTTCACCCGCGTAAATTTCGATCCCGTGGAAAATAGAGAATCATCCCATGGCGTCCCATAGACACATTTTTCCGAAAAAAAAAAACTATTTTATGTGTTAATCCAAGTATCCGTCTATGTGTGTGCCAAATTTCATAAAAATCGGTTCAGCAGTTTTTGCGTGAAGGAGTAACAAACAAACAAACATACAAACTTTCATATTTATAGTATTATTAGGATATAATAAATGTGCTAAATTTTAACAGAATATGTTCAGTAGTTTTTATGTGAATGAATACAAACACACAAAATTATAACATTAGTAAGAGGATTATAAATATCTATGAATACAAATAACCTTTCAAATACAAATTTAAAAAATCTTAAAATCTATTACACTGAAGGAAACTTACCGGGCAATAAAAAAAAGGTGATTATTATTTATGGAAGATAATTAAAAGTATGTTGTTAGTGTAAAGTTTTTAATAAAATAAACTAGTGTACAGTATATCACATCACAAAAATATTCAAGCCAATGTAACAAATTTTAGTACAGGTAAATAACTTTCATATACTTAGCTACAAAATACAGCTGCACTTTACAAATATAAAATATTATAGCAATTTTATCAGTCTATAAATATTGGCCGGTATATGTTACAATGAAAAAATATCACATTTGCACTGGGGTTTTTCATGGCAAAATTCGAGTTAGTAAGTGTATTTTTGAGTTGATACACTTTCTCATCACACACATCTCATCTAATTTTAATAGGGTAATAGGATAATTATTTAGGTACTTAGGTCAGCATTTCTGTACTCCTGATAATATATAAAATTGTTTAGTATAAGTTACTTACAGTGGTAAAGACTACAAAATAAATATATTAATAATTATAAATATTTAAAATGAGTTATAAAAATACTTCAGAGCTAGCTAGCAAAGTATGTAAACACACCAACAAATGTGATATCAATGTATATTGAATGAATCAACATTAATATCACTTAATATCTTTTTAATTAAGTAACATTATGTAATACCCACATACTACTAAATAGATGACCATAAATGGCATAAGACTTGTGGCGTCTTAAGTTGCAAGGAATACAATACAGCCACTAAAAATTAAATAAAACAGTATATTTACCAAGATATTAGAAATTAATTTTAGGGATTAATGGATGCACACAAATACTTCAGATATGTTGAGAAAAAGAAAAATATTGTTATTTTAATAGGCACCATACTTTTTTTTTCGTGTGGAATCCCCACGGGTACCATCTAAGGGCTACGACAGAGACGGGTATGTCAGACTTGAACAGATTAAAACCACACAATGCTCCATCTCCATTTCGTGCACCAAGATACCTTATATTAAACAAAAAGTAATTGAATTTAATATCAACTAAAATAAAAACCAAGTATTTTTGAGTTGGATTGGAAGGATTATACAATCTTAAATAAATGTCAATTTATTTATTACCCCTAGTTCCAACTAAATTATGTGAAGAATAAACCAAACTTATCTATACTTGTTTTCCTAACAATTTGTTAAATGTTTAAAAAAATGTATGACAATCTTTCCATTTTCTTTAAATAAAAAATAATATTTAAATGAGATAGGAGTAGAAATATTCAAGTTCAAGCCAATGCAACTTTCGGCTTGACCTACTGTGTAGTCCTAGGCTTTGACATTCATCGAACCATTCATATCGTAACTTAAATAAATGAAATATTTTAACCAGCTTAACAAATATTGACCATATTAAAAGAATTTACAAAAAAAATTACACTTTTTACAAATATTTCCAAATATTTTTTTCATTGTATTTTATAGTAATATCTTAAGAATTAATAAAAGTTAAAGTTTACATCTGTCATAAGTTTCACACATTTATGTGGATAAAAATAGTAATATGACTTCATATGAATAATGTACAGTATTTTACATTATCATAGAAACAATAACCATTAAAATTGGGATGTAAGGAACTATTCTTGTGGCTGAGCTTCTTTTCAAAGAAGTTGTGGCGTATGTCTGTAACAATCCACAAGGGACAGATTTCTTCATATTAGTATATGGCGTATGTCTCAGTACAAAACACTGTAATCCAGGAGTAACATCAACAGGCTTGCCTTTAATATCAAGCGCATTAGATACTGTTGTCGTATTTGTTGTTGTGATCGTAACAGATGATGAGACAGAGTCGTTTGCCGTATTGCTAGCAGCAGTTGTATTTGCTGCTGTTTCGTTTCTTGGCACCAAGGTTCCGTTCGGATACATTTCATATAGAACAGGTCCGGCAGAAGGATTAGATGTGGCATTATTTGGTGTTGAATTTACTGTTGTTACGTTTGTTACTGTTGTAGTAACAACAGTAACGTTCTGGGGATTGCTGGCCGTCTTTGCCTCTTCTTGGTATATGAAACTGGAGATTATTTGACAGTCAATTTTAGTTTCCTCATAATCTCCATTATCTTTCTTTATGGCAAATTTACATACCTCGCCAGGTTGGGGCTTGTAGTTATTTGAATGGCCTTTATTCAGTGCATATGCAGTTCCTGCTAATGTTCCTAAATTCAGAAGAGCAAGTCCAGTCAGCAGTGTGCCATACTTACTGCCCGAATCTTGGTATTTGTAGACATAGGTTGGTGGGGTTCCATGATACACTGGGTAAGAGACTGGGGGACCACCATGGACCGGTGTGTATCTAATTTGTTGAGGAGGATTATAGTTGTAATGATGATGTATATTTGTTGTGTGACCTGTATTACCCGACGGATAGTTATGACTGCCGCCGGTGTTCGAAGGATAGGATCCACCTGAAGGCCGGCTTTGACTGTTGCCTGACAATCCTCCTGAAGACGGATATCCATGACTTCCTCCAGATGATGGGTAATTGTGACTGCCTCCTGTGTGTGATGGGTAATGAGAGCCAGAACCAGAAAGTCCTCCTGAACTGGGATACGTATGATGACCACCGCCGCCTCCCGAAAGGCCACCAGATTTCGGATACGTGTGTCTACCACCACCACTATAACTTCGCTTTGACGTTATTGGTTGTGTAATACAAAGAACGAGAAGCACTATGCAAACAAATGTACTTGTGGCACGACTCATATTGCTTATTTTTAAACTTTCGAGAAAAAAAGAAAGTCACACTTGCGGGAATTTACCCCGAACTACGAAGTTAACAACAACAATATCAAATACTAATAGACTCTATTATTAACTTTAACAAACGGGGCGGCCCGCACACTACGACCACGATACGCAATGCGATTGAATAAACTAAATATTATGTTTTCTGTTTAGAGCGTAGTGAGCGTAGTCAACTGTCAAACGTCCATAGAGTTGAAACTCGTACCGTACGTTACGTACCGTAGACAGAGAATACAAGAGGCGTAAAATTGTATTCTCTGTCTACGTAAAAATATGAATTTATCGATAAAGAATGTCCAACGACAAAATTCATAATAAAAAACTTAAGTGATATTTTTTTTTTTAATTGCTTGCGTATTTAGTTGTATTTTGTACAATTGGGTATTTTTATATGTATAATAGTACCATAGAAATAAGTTACATCAATGTACCTGCGCAGAATACATTTTTTTGACAGGCGCGAAAATATTTCAGCCAATCACCAGGCAATATTTAAGCACGGGAAATTCTTCATTCATTATTGGTCAAACGAGAGATGGCTGTATTGGCATTCGTCAGTTGCTTAGCCGAACGTCAGCTCTCTTATGCTATCATTCATAATATATACGTCAAAAGTCATGCTGCACAGATATCGTGAGCGAGATAGCATAAGCTCACGTCTTGTTATATTTTAAGCCTTATGAGTTGTAGAATAAGGTTTTTAATCAATTGATGTTACAAATCGAATTACATCGGCCTATGTTGCGCTCTTCTGCGTCAACGGCGAAAGCCGATGTAACTTATTTTTGTGGTCGAATTATACGTTAACGTTAATTGAATTTTTAGAACTGTTAATATATACAATTCTTGTATGCGTGTGTATGTTCCTGAACTCCTCTTAAACGACTGGACCAATTTCGACGATTTTTTTGTGCGTTAAGGGGTTTGGGAATAGTTTAGATTCACAAATCAGATCACCCGATGGCGCTGCAGTACTATAACAGAATCAGTAAAACCGCGGGGCATAGCTAGTAATAATAACAATAATAGTCTTTTATTCCAAACTTATTTTAGAGTATTGCGAAATTTTAACTTAATCCTAAAGTCTGTAGGTCTCTTTTACTGTCTAACGGGCTTGGCCCACCACTCTTTCTAACCACTGCTACTCCTGTATTTTTACTGTCTAGACTCTGAATCATCTCACGTAAAATCGTTGGGTTCTCATTCAAAAAAAGTAAGTCATCAGCAAATCTTAAATGATTTAGATTACGTCCATAGATATTTAAACCTAGCTGACTTCAGTCTAGAACTATAAAGAAGTTCTGTAGTACAGCAGTACCTAAATAACTTTGGGGATATAGGCTCACCCTTACAAAAACCTTTGTAGTTATAAATGAATCACGTATCGATTCCAATTTAACACTATACTCGGAATTTTAATTCGATTCCACTTTTGACAATAGCTACTGTCATTTTATAAAATAATGATACCACATATAACATAATAGTGATGAACACAACAATCGATAAACAATCGCGATTTAATATTTATGTAATTATATAATTATAATGTCGGTGTGCCAAATAAAGAATAAATGATTGATTTTTATTGAAATAAATACATAATAATTCATAATAATCATTATTAATTAATAACAAGTGCTTTATTTTATTAAAAGTTAATATTTTTGTTTTATATATTATTTTGTTATTTAATTTAAAAAACAAAACTTATTTTAAAAGCCTAGATAGATAGTTTGCTGTCTTGGCAATACACGTGAGATCGGACAGCTACCGCCATTTTGTTTCTTGACTTAAAGGTCTTGGTTACCAGGTAATAAAAACCCAAAAAAAAAGCCATTTTGTTTATCTTGCCATTCGGCTTCATTCTTCCAGTCTGACTGCACGAATATCTTGTTTAATTGCGATATTTTGTTATTTTGTTGAGTTTTTGTTAAAGTTTATTTACGTCGTGTTTGTTATTACGTTTTGTGAACTTTGAGTGTTTCTTTTTTCAAAATTGATCCTCAGCCAAGTACAAAAAGACGCGGACATATTGTTGTCCCCAAGAAAAAATGTCCACGAAAAGCTTTAACTGTTACTGAAAAAGTAATGATCGCAACGTCTACAAGTACGTGAAAAATGAAACTTCTGTGCAATAATTGGAGGCCCATATTTACAACCATTTGTTTTACTTATTTCTCATGTTCCTTCATTATCACATATTATTATTAAAGAAAACTCTCAGACACTTAATTAATCGTCATAACTAAATTATCCATTCAAAAATATTTGATTTTTTTATGTACTTAGTTTCGATTAAAGTAGTAGTTGATACTACTATAAACAAGAGGAATCGATTCGGAAATATTTCATTTCAGTATCGAATAATTTCGCAACGTCACTATTTAGTACTTGTCATAACGTTACAACACTAAAATTGTCAAATCTGGAATCGAATTAAAATTCCGGGTATAGGCTCATAATTTTCATATATTTTCTTGAGTATTCGGAATCAGTAGCTAGCTATATTATAATATATTTATGCCTAAGACAGTCAAAAGACTTGTGTATTGGGAACAGGCGTCTAAACTGCCACGCTAACTAGTGGCTGAAATGTGAACCTTGTGCTAGCAAATTCACAAACTATTAAATATTGATAGATACTTCGTAATACGTATGATATGACATATATCAACATATTATTGTCATCGTTTTTGCTAGAATTTATTGCCTAAAATGGCGGCGTATAATTACGGCGTGTTACATCGACGAAAGTGATGTGTCTATGTTTTGTGCACATTCTATGTTGTGTGCATTGTTATTGATCGCCAAGTAAATTTGCTCATTTTATAACTTGAACTAGTTGTTTTTTATTAGTTGCTTTTACGTATATTATACGAATATGATTTTATAATTTGGCTAGATTGAGCAGTCATAAATCATAATAATAGGTATATTCTTTGAAATCCAACATAATTTTATCGAGATATCGATATATCGACATTTTTTCGCTTGATAAACCATTGTAATACGGCTGACAGTCCTTATAGGCAAACATTGTAACGCAGCCGTAGACAGTGCCTAGTTTCCTCCGTCTACGAACGCAGCCCGTTTTAATATTGTTTAAAACGTAGACAGAGAATACAATCTCTGTCTACGGTTTAAAATGCCAATTGTGACACTTGACAACCCCAGTCCGTACCGTGACCATAGTCCTTAAATAATAATATACCATGAAAGCAGCTGTGATCTGTCAAAAATGTCAGGTAACTTTTCTAGGCTAGGTACATATTCTATACTTACATAAGTACTTATTTATTACTCTCTATTCTCTTTTCTCTTTTTGTAGAGAAATTTGATTATTCTTTCAGACCTTAAATTTTACGATAGTTTGTGTAGCCAAGTTTCCCTCGTGTTAATGTAAGCTCGGCACAAGATGGCGCTAAATCGTTTCTTATTTTTAAATTATTTTGTTTGAAAATGGTTTGAAAAGTTTAAAATAGTAGTAGTAGGTACCTAATTATGTGTTCAACACTTCAAACAAAACAATTTTTTTCAAGTGTTTAATGTTAAATAGCCGATCATTGCAACAGTATAATTTTATTTTACTGTTGTTTTGATATGCAGCCGAATTAGGCCGGCACGACCGGGGAGGTACCTCTCGCTTACAGGAGACTGGCGTAAAGTGACAGCTGTGCTGTCGCGTTTCGTGCGGTGTGTAAGTAGCCGGTGGCCCATGGAGGTGGGAGGAGTAAGGAAGGCAGCGCATCTGTATAGCCTCTATGCGAATGTTTGTGGGTGTCGGTAGTCATGAAAATGGCTCCGGCTGCTCGTTTGCCCTCCTATATCATAAAAAAAAAGATATATCAATTTCAAATCAGCTGACCCATCGAAAGTAGTTTTTTTTCATATCACAAGGGAACAAAAGAATATTCGGAGTCACTTAGGACTACAGACGCCAGTTTAAGTCCGCAGATCCAGATTCACCATCCCATAATAACATCCCGCACTAAACGTGACAGCATAGCCGTCGCTTTTAAATCGATATCATGTGAGCGAGAATAAGTTCCCCGGTCGTGACAACTCAATTCAGTAGCTTTGCTCTATAGCTTCTATAGACCTCTTGTTCGGCAATTAAAATATAGACATACATTATTATATGGCCCACGGAATATATAAAAGAGTTTGGAAAGGAAATCATGCTTCAATTGTATGAAAACCGAGTCGCCGTTTGACTCACACTCTTAATTTTCATTACTAACGCAATCCAATACGTACGTGCACGCTTTTTTAACGAAGCCCTGTTTTAAATAGAAATTGTTTGTCGTATTTAATATTGACCAAAATGTACCAAAAAAAGCCTTTTTAGAGATCTGTAGCCAAATGACAAAAAACGGAACCCCTATATACCCCTCGCCATGTGTGTCTGTCTGTCCGTCCGTCCGTCCGTCCGTATGTCAGAGCCATTTTTTTCCGAAACTATTGGACCTTCGTAGTTGAAACTTTGTCGGTTGATGTATTCTGTGAACCGCTATTCGAATTTTGAATAAAAATACATAAATCTATACTAATATTATAAAGAGGAAAACTTTGTTTGTTTGTTTGGTTGTAATGAATAGGCTCAAAAACTACTGGACCGATTTTAAAAATTCTTTCACCATTCGAAAGCTACATTATCCACGAGTAATATAGACTATATTTTATTTTGGATCCGGTAGGTGGTGCTGCTGTCGGAATGTCAACTTCTAAGCGGCTCAACCGATTGGGTTGAAATGTTATATGGGTATTTTGATGATTACCTGGATTGCAAAAAATACAATTTGATCCGGTAGGTGGCGCTTCTGTCGGAGTGTCAACTTCTAAACGGCTCAACCGATGGGGTTGAAATTTTATATGGGTATTTTGATGGTTACGTGGATGGTAAAAAGATACAATTGGATCCGGTAGGTGGCGCTGCTGTCGGAATGTCAACTTCTAAACGGCTCAACCGATTAGGTTGAAATTTTACATGGGTATTTCGATGGTTACCTGGATTGCAAAAAATACAATTGGATCCGGTAGGTGGCGCTGTTGTCGGAATGTCAACTTCTAAACGGCTCAACTGATTGGG
>LUGF01019632.1:310306-323025 GCA_001625245.1 Calycopis cecrops
CTCTTCGACGCAGTTAATGGAGACACCCCAGACAGAAAAAGAGGGAAATCTCTGTTAACGAACTTGTCCTCAAGCAGCCCTCATTTAGAATTTTTTACAAAGATGAAGATGTTTTTTCAAAATATAAAATTGTTAGGAGCGAAAAGTAAACCTCCATCATAAGAGGGCTGGTTGAAAACATTAAATGCAATTGAAAGATTGTATTAAAACTTGAGAAAATATAATATAAAGACATTGTCACCGCGAAGGCTCAATCAAGACCCCCTCGAAAATTGTTTTGGTTGTATCAGAAATAACTGTAGGTTACCCAAACCCCACTGCAGCACAATTTGTTGCAGCACTGAAAACCACTATGATTACTAGTTTAATAAATAACAATAAAAATAGGAACTACCTGGATGATGAAAATGATTTGTTAAATGATTTTAAAATTTTTATAACAGCCACAAATGCCCATCTCGGTGAAACACGAAAACTTACCTTCATTCGAAACCATAGGAAGTGAGTTAGACATATCTCAATGTTCTGGTGAGATGCAAGCGTGTGCATATGTTTGTGGCTTTATAGCAAAAACCATGCAAATAAAGTGCCCAGCATGCATACAAGTCTTTTGTTCAGACCAGAACACTGAGGTGTGTCACTTGTTCACATCGTTCAAGGAGTATCAGCATGAGAAAGAAAATCTCAATTATGTCCAGGCCAGTTTTTGTGAACTGGTGGAAAGTACTGCAATATTAATAAATGATTTTTTAAAAGATAAGTCTCATTTGCAAAATATCAAACTTAGTGTAACAAAAGCATGCGAGCAATTAAATTTTAGTTGGCTGGTCGGATGTGAAGAGCATTATAATGTAAGTAAAATCAAAATTGTAGATAGTACAGTAGCTATATGTCTTAAGCGTTTCTGTACTTACTATAAAAAAATAGAGAATTTATTGTTGAAGGCTCAAAAATGGCAATGGAACGAAAAATTAAAATTTTAAAGCACATTTAAATTTTTATCGGCTTGTATCCACCCACAGTACCATATACCATTTATGAGGCTTCACCATTAAACTCTATCTATTGATAGTACAGAAACGCTTAAGACATAACATGGTTACTTAATTTTGGTCGGTGTCGCCAAGATCAACAGCGGCAACCACAACGACTCTTTGATACGATCTCAGGGAGCCCGAGGAAAAAGCTAAAACTTGGGACTCGCAACGAATTTAATCAGAAGATATTTTAAAAGGGGGAGAAAGTAAAAGATTCCAATTTCCCACCAGTCAAAGCGGGAGACAGTACAAGATTGCAATGACTTATACAAGTCAAGAAAAAGCAGCCAGGTGAAGCCAGCTGCTATGCACCACGGAGATATTAAATTCTAATAAAAATGACTGAATAGTTAGTATTTAATAATTTATTGTCATTTAAGATGTTACGATTGAGTTAAAGTTGTATTTTGCCAGTAATAGCTATGACAACTTTTTTTAAAGACGCAAAAATTCCCCACGCTGTCCATGAGATCGCCGTAGTAATAACCCTGTTAAAGTAACGTATTTAAAATGTTATATAAGAGCAAAACAATATGTATAAATTTAAGAAATAAAAAATGTTAATAATTAAAAAAAAAGTGTAATTATTTGAATTAAACCTAAATCTTAGTAATAGGGTTCCCTTTTTACTCTTCGGGTACGGAACCCTAAAGACAGTAAACTACGAATAGTATACAAAACGATTTGAATTTGCCGCCCGAAAAGTTTATTTATGAATGACACGGAGCGCTGGTGTGCACCGTGTAAGCATTGTTATTGTACTAAGTCGTCGTTCTTCTATTGAGTATATGTGTTCTGTGGTCAGTTGTCACTGGCTGGTTTTTACAGCTATTAGGTTTGGCGATACGACAACCCTACCAACAGTTAATTGGCTAAGTAATAACAATTTAAAAATAAATATAGAAAAGACCCAAGTAATACAATTTCAAAATTATAACTCTAAAAAAATCGATCTAATTAATATAAACTACAAAAATATAAATATTTTAGGAACCGATTCAGTGAAGTTCTTAGGACTTATAGTTGATAAGAACTGGAAGGCCCATATAGATTACGTATGTAGCAAACTTGACAGGTTTGTTTATGCTCTAAAACGATTACGCCAAACAGTGGACACGGACGCGGCACTCACTGCATACCATGGCTACGTATAATCGGTTCTCTCGTATGGTCTGGTGTTAAGGGGGAACTCAGTTGAGGTCGAAAAAGCATTTCGTGTGCAGAAAAATTGTATAAGAGCTATTGTTGGCGCCTGGTATTTAGACAGCTGTAGGCCCTTATTTAAGAAATTAAAATTACTACCACTAACTTGCATGTATATAAGAGAAATTTGTATTTTCGTTAAATTGAACCCAGAGCACTTTAAATTAAAATCCGTGGAGGGGCGGAAAAATAATAGATACAAAAACAAACTTTACCGTTCTTGGTGTCATTTAAATATTTATAAAAAGAATGCCTACATACAGGCTATTGACATTTATAACCATTTGCCTGATAAATTTAAAGATCTACCGTTTAATAAATTTAAAAAGGATATTACATCATGGCTTAAAGAAAATTGTTTTTTTAACTTAAATGAATTTATGGTACAAAATTATAATATTTAGAATTAATAGGGAAATTGTTTAACTACTATTTGACTACAGTTTAATTGTTATAATTATGTTAAATATAGAAGATAATTAGATATTAATAGGTGCTAAATAATTATTATATTGATTCTATTCTGACATCTCATTTCCTTGTTTTTATTATTTATGAATTATTCAGATATAATGATGACAAATTTTGTATAACATGATAATTTGAATAGTATTAATAATAAAGTCTAATATTTAATAATCAATCAAAACGTAACATGAAGAATAAAAATTAATATAACAATAAAATTTTATGTAAAATTAGATTAAGTAGGTATATAAAAGTGTAATAAATATTTGCATGCTAATATAGTAGAATATGTTGGAAACTCATAATATGTAAAACACCTATTTTGTATGTACCCATATTCGAGCAAATAAAAATTTCTTTCTTTCTTTCTTTCTTTCCTATACTTACCCAATTAGGAAAGTCTATTGGCGTCGGTAATTACACTGTATAGCTGATTTTCCAACTAAGAAATGAATTTTTATATACCTGATAGTGTGCTAATATTTTCATTTCGTGATTGTAGTCGAGTTGATGGTAGCGTTCCGAAGAATGTTAAACGGTACCATCTATATTTATAAAACAACGGACATTTGGACAAAAGTATACAAATGAAGTCGCAAAAGAATATAATTCTTTTTTCGCCTTAGTTTGTAAAATTTTGAACGAACATAATAGTGCTTAACAATACAAGACAAGACTCTCAATGGCACCGGCGTACCTGCCGGGGCCCCCAACGTGCGTAAACAAACATTTGTTAGGGTTCCGTATCTCAAAGAGAAAAGCGGAACCCTTATAGGATCGCTTTGTTGTCCGTCTGTCTGTAAGTCTGTCAAGACGTATTTCTCTAAAACGGGTGAAGGGATTAAGCTGAATTATATATGAAATTTTTGTCAAATACGGAAGCCAGTTACGTCTTGATGCCTTGAAAAAATCACACTTCTAAGTTAAAGCAATAAAAAGTTATAGCCATTTATGCACAAATTTTGTATGAAAAAGCACTTTTTCGAAAATTTATAGGGTACTTCCCGTTGAGCTAGAATTCTGAAATTTGGCAAGAAGTAAGGACCTTACAGTATACATATAGGAATAAAAATCTAAAAATTGGTAAATCAAATTTATATCACTGGAAAAATCATTACCAACTTATGCATGTAGTTCGTTTCATACTAAATGTATGCAAGCACCCGCATATATAAGTTTGTCAACTGGTCGCAGGCAAGTGTAATTTTCTCAACGTCTATTACTTTTGCTCATACCTCCCGTTCCCACGGAACCCTCGGTGTGCGAATCCGACTCGCACTTGGCCTGGTTTTATACTTATATGGTTATTTATATGGTATTATACAGTGTGTTAGGCAGAACGTTTAACATACGCAAATGGTTGATGGGTGAGGCCATGTGCTACTTACTCAGCCCAAATTATTTGACCTTGGCCATATGGCTTTTTTTATATATATTTTTTTATTTTTTTCGAAATTCGCCAATTTCGTAGCTTTGAAGGCGAATATTTTTGTCTACAATGTGTAAAACAGGCAACATTTTGTTTTGTTTTTATTTTGAATGTTATCAGATTCTCGTTTAATTATTGTTTTATGCAGATGTAACCTAGAAAAAAAGTTATGAGTCCTCAAAGTTACAGAAACATGTATGAAAATACTTAAAACTTAATTTCAGCTTTTATTTAAAAAAAAACTAAAAGTGATTGAGGACTTCCAATTCTAGCAAAACATCCCTAGTGTTGTGACCTTTCTAACGATATGTAATTTGTTTTAATTGAAAAAGAACTTTTAGAGTTATTTAATTTTTTTGTCAAGTAGGTGAATTTTAACAAAAGTTTACTTTTGCGGAAAGTGGAATGTTTTGCAAAATTTAATAATGATGAATGAATGTCTGGGCAGGAGTGATAGGCAATAGGCTAATAGGGCCTCATTATTTACCCGACCACATCAATGGGAACACCTATTTGGAGTTTTTAATGAATGATTTACCACCATTGTTGGAAGAAGTATTCCAAGAAGACAGGCCTATTGTCTTTCAACACGATGGCTGCCCAGCTCACTGGAGTCTGATTGTTCGTGAGTTTTTGGACAACAGTTTCCCCAATTCGTGGATTGGCAGGGGTGGACCCATACCTTGGCCTGCGCGATCCCCCAACCTCACACCGCTTGATTTTTATGTGTGGAGAAGAGCAAAAGAACTTGTCTACTTCACGGAAGTGGAAAGCCGTGAAGACTTAATAAGTCGCATTAATGCAGCGTTCGTGGTTTTGAAGCAGGAGATGCAGTTGCGGACAACAACAGTCGAAGTTAGGCGCAGATGTCGCCTTTGCATCGAAGTCGAAGGGGGTCAATTTGAACAATTATTGTAATTATTAATTAAAAATTAAAAATTTAACCTGATTGTTTCATTACCGCACTTGTAAGGTATTTTCCTAGTATTTAATTTAAGAATTTACCGATCATTTCATTTTTATAATTTATCATCATTAAATTTTACAAAACATTTCACTTTCCGCATAAGTAGACTTTTGTTAAAATTCACCTACTTGACAAAAAAATTAAATAACTCTAAAAATTCTTTTTCAATTAAAACAAATTACATATCGTTAGAAAGGTCACACACTAGGGATGTTTTGCTAGAATTGGAAGTCCTCAATCACTTTTAGTTTTTTTTTAAATAAAAGCTGAAATTAAGTTTTAAGTATTTTCATACATGTTTCTGTAACTTCGAGGATTCATAACTTTTTTCTAGGCTACATCTGCATGAATCAATAATTAAACGAGAATCTGATAACATTCAAAATAAAAACAAAACAAAAAGTTGCCTGTTTTACACATTATAGACAAAAATATTCGCCTTCAAAGTTACGAAATTGGCGAATTTCGAAAAAAATACAAAAAAAATTATAAAAAAAACCCTAGGGCCAAGGTCAAATAATTTGGGCTGAGTAAGTAGCACATGACCTCACCCATCAACCATTTGCGTATGTTAAACGTTCTGCCTAACATTCTGTATATTGGTCCTGTTGGTTGGATGACAACTATTTGTTTACATTATGTCCTTACCATAATGTTATGGTATATAAATATATTATATAAAGGTCAGCCACTAGGATAATATCATAAATAAACACACATTTTTTTAGGGTTCCGTACCCAAAGGGTAAAAACGGGACCCTATTACTAAGGCTCCGATGTCCGTACGTCCGTCCGTCCGTCTGTCACCAGGCTGTATCTCATGAACTATGATAGTTAGACAGTTGAAATTTTCACAGATGGTGTATTTCTGTTGCCGCTATAACAACAAATACTAAAAAATTAAATAATATGAATATTCAAGGAGGCCCCCATACAATAAACGTGATTTTTTTGCTCCCATACAAAAGATAAGCTCCCGTTTTCGTAGATAATGGTACGGAACCCTTCGTGCGCGAGTCCGACTCGCACCTGGCCGGTTTTTTTTATTTAGTGAGAAATCCCTTTCCCTTCATGGGGGCCCCAATCCAATTTTTATACGTAGTCCCGCCAGAGCACGCTCCGCCACTGAGGACTCTACTGAAAAACTATCCAAGGCATCACACACACTACAAAACCGAGGATAATATGTCCTACTAAAAGCGGGTGCTTGGCATCCCTAGTTTACAACACTGTTACACTGCCATCTATGTTCAAAAGTAAGTGTCACAATCATGACAACTCGTTATTAATATGTTTTCGCTCGAGCGTTGCCTATCAGGAAACTGTGGTGAAGGCATTACAATATTTTAAAAAAGGATTTAAAATAATAAAACTATAACCCTGTGTACTTATGACCATGATATTTGAATACAATAAAATATTTGCGTAGTGACTTTGTTAATATTATATCAACACAATACATAGCCTATTTAATGCTCATGATAACTTTAGATAGTCCCAGTCGTTCAAATTATACTTTTTTAATCAAGTTATTTTTTATTTCAAAGTTTCAAGATTTTTCTAATCGTAGCTTCTGTAGAGGGTATTTTGTTTCTTGAATCTTTAAATTATCGTAGATGCCGAATGGTCGAAAAATCTCTCTCAGATTATTTTAGTACCTATCTAGGAAAAGAAGACCCGCTGAATTTATTGCGATATTGTTGTACGGATAGATTTAATTGCTCAACTTCAAAATTATAATCCTATATTAATTGAAATAATTAGATAATATTTGCTACTTATTCTTTTTATAAATCTGTGCGAAAATTAAAATGTATTATTGGATAATCTAACAATTACTTAACAATTGATTAGGTACTTTACAATTGAAACGAAATCTTTAACTCACGATATTGTTGACTAAATGATTATTCGTACAGTTTATATTATACTCTTTGAGTTTATAAAAATGAGTTTGCGATTGATCGACTAATTTTGTTTTACGCAAGCCAGAATCAGTTAATAAATAATGAAAAAGCTCCCGCTTCTGTCAAATTCTGTATTACGAAAATGAAAATGAAAAAGTTTTTATTCAAAAAGAAAAAATGTCTAATTTTTCTAACTGCGAATGCTGCCGATAGAGACCTCTGTCTCTACCTCTGTCTCCTAATTAATCTGTTGTCGCTTATGTTTAATAAAAAACGACGTATCATCAGCAAATAGGATTTTACTCTATGGAGCACGTCACCCAAATCGGACCCGCCAGTTGTCCTAAACCACTCTACAGACCTATATTTCACCCTAATTTGAAACAAAACTTAAGTTTTTTTTAAGATTTATTAAAGTACATAACAATAATCTGATAGACAGTTAACCAAAATTAAATACAGGTTTTACCTCCTGAGAATTAATATGTAGTTAGAAAGATATAACTATTCTATTTAGTTATTTATTTTAAACTATTTTTACAATTTTAAACTTTATTTGATTTCTGAACAACAGTACGAACATCAAATGTTTGACAAGAAGGAATAGTTTCTACGGGAAAACGAAATAGTTGTTTTTACTAGATTCTATTTACTCACCTTTTAAACCTTCCCTGAACTAGTAAGAGGTAGTGCCACACTGCATGCTTGCATGCAGCCGAATTGGGCCGGCACGACCGGGGAGGTACCTCTCGGTAAGACCGGCGTAAAGTGACAGCGTTGCTGTCGCGTTTCGTGCGGTGTGTAAGTAGCCATGGGGGTGGGAGGAGAAAGGAGGGCAGCGCATCTGTAGTCTCTATGCGGATGTCTGTGGGCGTCGGTAGTCATAAAAATAGCTCCGAATGCTCGTTTGCCCCCTTATACCATTAAAAAAAAAAAAAACTTCCAAAAATTAGCCAAATAGGTTCAGCCGTTCTCGAGTTTTAGTGTGTCTAACGAACAGCAATTGATTTATATATATATATAGATATACCTCACCTCAGTAGCTGACTGACTGACTGGTCAACTCTTAGCCGAAACTACGTGACCAATCAATCGTGCAAGTATGAGCGTACCTATATGTAAGTAAGGATGAAATTTAGTATAACTCATGGCCGTAACATTGCAGCCGAATTGATCTAGAAGGACGCGATTGTTACTTATGGTTTGTAAGTATTCGGTGGCCTCCTGGAGTGGCCCTTGTAGGAGGGGTGGGAATCTGCATCTGCTGTTAATGGGCGTCGATAATCACCAAATGACATTAATGTCTCGTCGGGACGTTTGACGATGGTACGCCGGAGAATTCATTAAGTCGTCGGTATTGCGCCTGATTTGTCTAATTTCTCTTTCTTTTTTCTGTCGCTCGGATAATCGTCCAACTAGAATGAGGAAATAAGAAAAAAGAAATTGCACTTGTAACTATACACATAAAACTATAAATATAATTGTATCCCGTGCTAGAGTGTAAGATCACCAATTTTCTGACTCCGGGCTATTGCTAGAAATTAAAAGAAATCAAAATAATACAGTAATATGGATGTATTTTATTAAATCTTCAAATAGGTATGATACCTACCTACTTAATATAATGCTTTATATCTAATATATTTATTTTTACATAAAATTTGTATCAAATAATATTATTGTTTAGTGGCTACTTAAAGTAAAATATAAGAAAGACAATCTTCACCCTTTATAATATAGTATTTTCTTATTCGAATAGTCTATGTATGGTGTAGTTTTACTTGCCATTTTCTTTAAGAAATGTACAGAACAAAAAAGGAGTAAAATCACAGAATAAATAAACAAAATAAATGCACCAAATTCTTAAAATCTAAAAACCCTTATTAATTTTAAGTAAATTTTCTAACCTATGTTTTAAAATTACAATGCTATAAATGCTGCCAGCCACCACGGAGGTTTCGACAACCAAGATTTTAATTTCTCTCTTGAAGGAAGAGCGGCAGTGTCTTTGGGTGGCGGCATTCTAGAATATTCAATTAAAGTCATACAGTTAACTTCGTTTGTCAGATGATAATCTTTCGTTATTATTTCAACTTCACATTTCATTCGACTCACATCCGCTGCAGCACCTTTTACAGTTAGGGGATCAGTGGAGGATATACAGCTTGTTGTATTTCTATAAGTCACTGTGTTACTTGATGCAGGAGGTATATTCGTATTAGATGCAAGGGTACTATTAATTACACTTGTTCCAGTGATGTTATTCAACGCTAATGTTGTGTTGGTCAGGTCAGTATTAGAAGAATTATTAACTGTTGTATCATTTGGTAGGAGAGTAGAATTTAATATGGTATTTATAGTTGGATTAATATAAGGCGTAGTAGAATCTGGTGTAGTGTTTGTAGGAGGAATGGGTGTGCTACCTGAAGAGTTTGACGAATCAGCAATCGAAGTTGCATTGACAGTTGCATTGACACTTAGAGTAGCGTTTGATAGAACTGGAGCCCATGTATTGGAAGAGTTATCAAGACGCAATAACTCAGTATTATTAGTAGTGGAGGCATTGTTGTTTCCATTATTACTTACAGTGTTATTAATTACAGTAAAATTGGTCACACAAACTGTAGAGTTCGTAACATTCTCTGGGGCTACTTTTTTACCACTTTCCGTAAACGTAGATACTATTTCACATGGTATTTTTAGAGTTTCAACCTTACCCCTCTCTCTGATTCTCAATAAGCACTGCGCTTCCTCGTTTGCTTGATAGTCAGATTGATAAGAACTTCCACTGCCATGGTATCTGTGTCTATAATAATCATCATAGTAGTAATGATCGTGATAATGACTATGAGATCTGCCCATGTTATACAATGTTAAACCGGTTAATAAATCACCATATCTACTATCGGAATTTCTGTACTGCGTGATATACACATGCTGTGGCGCGGTGTAATAATGCGGCCGAGAGTATGACGTCTCATAGGTATGAGTAGGCCTGTATGAATGTGTTGGTTTATAGTTGTTATTCCCGGACAAACCAGGTGATGACGGATATCTGTGGTTTCCAGATCCTGAGCCTGATAGTCCGGGTGACGATGGATATCTGCTACCTCCGGATCCCGAACCTGATAGCCCAGGTGATGACGGATATCCGTGGCTTCCAGATCCCGAGCCGGATAGTCCGGGTGACGATGGATATCTGCTACCTCCGGATCCCGAACCTGAAAGCCCAGGTGATGACGGATATCTGTGGCTTCCAGATCCCGAACCTGATAGCCCAGGTGACGATGGATAACTGTGACTTCCGGATCCCGAGCCCGATAGTCCGGGTGAAGACGGATATTTGTGACTTCCAGATGAACTTGAAGAACTCGAAGACCACGGCCACCACGAACTTGACGAGCTCGAACTTGAACTACCCCATCTGGATCCAGAACTGCTGCTGGAAGATGGCTTACTCGATGAACCCCATGACCATCCTCTCGAACTACTGTGACTACTGTGACTACCGCCTCTACTACCGCCACCGCCACGACCGCCCTTACACAATACACAGCTTGCTACTACACATATCAACAATAGGCACAACAGCAATTTGTTGGCCATATTGGAACGCGCGCCCGTATCCGCAGCTGTACGCAGACTGGTTGTTGTTTTATGTACGATTTCTAAAAGCAGGTTCGTGACGTAAGCCGTTTATTCTGAGAAAACCCAACATATGTTACTTTGAACGTACAGGAAGATAAGAACAGGTCAAAGTTGGAATAACATTTGCCTGATATATTGGGTTGACGTTTGGGAATAACAAGTACTACTGCGTCATATAATTTCATAGAAATCGGATTGCGAACAGGCAATTCGACCGGTCATATCGATAATAGAGAAAAACATATCAAATAAAAAGTCAAGGTAAACGTGATGCTTTGCGTCTATGGAACGGGTTTTATTTATATGAATTCGTTCGTATTTCCAATAACTATAATTAAAAACCCAGATTTGTTAAGGTTTTTTTCTATTATTACGCCGCCGATTGCCATTTTGATTTACTTACTTATCTTATGTTGTCACAACTATTTATATCGAACTAGTTTTACAGTTATAAATAAAAATATAATGCAAGTAGAACTCACGCTTTTCTCGCAAAGCTAGCCAATCGAAACGGTCATTGTACCACACAGAGCATAAACCGGTTCGCAGGCTGTCACAAAAATTTGCGAATGAATTGTTATATACTAGCTGAGCTTCGCGGTTTCACCTGCGTAAGTTTCCATCCCGTGGAAATATCGAGATTAATAATAGATGTGGGCCCTTTCTCAGACCTACCCGATATGCGCCAAAAAATTATGAAAATTACTTGAGCCTTGTTGTGACACGACAAATTTATGTATAAGATTAAAAAGTACATAAAAACCATATCTGTGTCACTTCGTTGGTAGAAATCTCCCGAAAAAAATAAATTACATTTTTTGGTTAACATATTTGACGTGGGTGAAACCGCGGGGTGGCTAATCATGGCCTACGTCACTCCTGGATAGTGTCACTTTCTATTAGTGAAGAAATTTTCATGATCAGGTCAGTATTTCCGAAGACCACCCCAACAAGTTACAAGCATACAAACTTAGAAACTCTATCTCTCTAAAATATTGGTATGAAAATATAAATATATTACTGTTACTATTTAGTTGTTATGTTTGTATTATTCTAGCAGACCCTAGTTGTAGTCTTGTTCAGAAAGGGTATGTAGAGGATTTTTAAGAGTTATTGCTATGCTGTAGGTATTACAGCCTCCCTCTCGACGGATCCCCACCTCGTCGTGGTGAGGGGGTTTAGTTACCATGGCTTGCGCTACCACGGTGAAGCCAAGAGGGATCCCAGGAGGAGACGCTCCGAGTGGGCTTGCCCAGGGCGTACTCTGTACGCACATGAAAGAGGGGTCGCGGGAGGAGAGGTGTCTCGGTGTGTCGTTGACGTGCACCCCGTGAACGGCAGCGCACCGTCAGATGCGTTGGCGGTGGGGCCGCAGAGGAAGAGGAGATGTGTCGTTGCCGTCCTCCCTGTCCTCTGCTTTCGTTTGATGGTTGGTCCGTCGCTCTGTGTATGGGACTATCCAAGTCGGAGCTCCTCCACCCGTTCCTATGAATTAGTAGATTGTGGCGTGGATTGGAACTACTGGCGTGGCGTGCTCCGTTGGGGCATTGGGACCAGGGGTCAGGATGGGAACCTGACCCCATTGCACGATTCCAACGTTGGAGTAGGGACTGTTCAAAGTCTGGCCTTTTCATCGCCCTGTTGCTTGTAGATCCGAAACCCTCCAATTATGGCGGCTGAAGGCAACCGCAGGGTTTTAGTCGGTAGGGGCAAAACTTGCCGAGCCCGACACTGTACCCGGTTGTGTACCCGGTTGAGCCACCCGGGCTCCTGGGTAGCGTACGTAAAGGTATTCCCCTGCGTTACCAAAAAAAAAAGATATTGCAGCGTAAATGGGACCGGCACGACCAGGGAGTTAGCATTCGTTTACATGGTACCCTTTGGTACCATGTAAACGACCGCTAACTCCAAAGTGATGTGTATACGTTTTAATAGTCTATTCGAAGGGTGGAGGGAAGATAACAAGTTTGGGTAACAATTATGAGGCTCCGACTTCTACTACAAAAAAGTAAGAGGTAGTGCCACGCTGCATCGCAGTCGGGGCCGGCGCGGCGCGACTC
>LUGF01019632.1:324504-336812 GCA_001625245.1 Calycopis cecrops
CGCTACCACGGTGAAGCTCGGTGTGTCGTTGAAATGCACCCCGTGAACGGCAACGCACCGTCAGATGCGTTGGCGGTGGGGCCGCAGAGGAAGAGGAGATGTGTCGTTGCCGTCCTCCCTGTCCTCTGCGGTCGTTTGATGGTTGGTCCGTCGCTCTGTGTATGCAACTATCCAATGTCGGAGCTCCTCCACCCGTTCCTATGAATTAGTAGATTGTGGCGTGGATTGGAACTACCGGCGTGGCGTGCTCCGTTGGAGCATTGGGACCAGGATGGGAACCTGATCCCATTGCACGGTTCCAACGTTGGAGTAGGGACTGTTCAGAGACAGCCGGACCGTCCCTAAGGAGGAGAAGTCTGGCCTTTTCATCGCCCTGTTGCTTGTAGATCCGAAACCCTCCAATTATAGCGGCTGAAGGCAACCGCAGGGTTTTAGTCGGTAGGGGCAAAACTTGCCGAGCCCGACACTGTACCCGGTTGTGTACCCGGTTGAGCTACCCGGGCTACTGGGTAGCGTACGTAAAGGTATTCCCCTGCGTTACCAAAAAAAAAAAGATATTGCAGCGTAAATGGGACCGGCACGACCAGGGAGTTAGCATTCGTTCGGTACCAAAGGGTACCATGTAAACGACCGCTAACTCCAAAGTGATGTGTATACGTTTTAATAGTCTATTCGAAGGGTGGAGGGAAGGAGGATAACAAGTTTGCGTAACAAATAGTAAGAGGTAGTGCCACGCTGTATGCTTGCATGCAGCCGAATTGGGCCGGCACGACCGGGGAGGTACCTCTCGCTTACACGAGACCGGCGTGAAGTAACAGCTGTACTGTCGCGTTTCGTGCGGTGTGTAAGTAGCCGGTGGCCCATGGAGGTGGGAGGAGAAAGGAGGGCAGCGCAAATGTATAGTCTTTATGCAGATGTCTATGGGCGTCGGTAGTCATCAAAATGGCTACAACTGCTCGTTTGCCCCCCTATACCATAAAAAAAAAAATATATGAGGCTTCGACTACTTATTTGCCCACTTATACTACAAAAAAGTAAGAGGTAGTGCCACGCTGTATTGCAAACGGGGCCGGCCCGACTTGGAAGTAATCGCTTTTTTTTTCATGGTACATAGGGGGGCAAACGAGAAGTCGGGGCCATTTTCATGACTACCGACGCCCATAGACATCCGTATAGAAGCTACACAGATGCGCTGCCCTCCTTTATCCTTCCACCTCTATAGGCCACCGGCTGCTTACACACCGCACGAAATTCGACTGCACAGCTGTCACTTCACGACGGTCTTGTGTAAGCGAGAGGTACCACCCGGGCGTGGCGGCCCAATTCGGCTGCATGCAAGCATGCAGTAACTTGCAATTGCTTGCATGATACGGGCGTAAAGAGCTGTGTGAGTAGCGTCTCATGCATGTGTAAGTATCCGGTGGCCCGTGGTGGGGGAAGAAAGGAGGGTAACGCATCTATATAATCTATGTCTGTGGACGATGGCAATAATGAAAATGGATTCGACTGATCGTTTGCTCTTCTATAGTATAAAAATAAGTGCGCGCCGGACGAGCATTCTTAGTATATGTATCTGTATCTAATACTGAGAATATCAGTAACTGATAACACTATTCGTACACTATAACAGATAACCTTAGTCTCAGCGATTATATGACATATTTTGTTAATTAAGTTATTTTATCATTCAAGGTTTCAAGAATTTATATAATCGTAGCTTCTGCAAAGGGCAAATTATCTTTTTAATATAGGAATTTTTGATTTTAAATGATCATAAAGAAATTGTTCTTCGCGTTATTAACACTAAATGTAGATAATTAAGAATTGAATAACAATAACATAAACAAAAAATATTTCCCAGATTAATTTATTAACCTACGAAAGAAAAGAAGATCCGCTGAATCTATTGCTCTTATTAGGCCTGGGCTGTTTTTAGTAGTGCGAATTTAATTGTTCAACTTTAAAAAATGATTGTTATAATACTATTTGTTAATTGAAAAGATTTTATTTTCATTTTAATTAATTTATTATTGGATAAATAAACAATTACACTACAAATTAAATTTCTTAAAAATGACTCTACAATTGAAAAAGTCATTAACTTTTGATTTTGACTTTAATGATTTTATTTGCAGAGTTTAAAAACGACTTTATTATTATTTGACTAATTTTTTTTACGCAAGACATAATCAGATAAGAAATATCGAAAAAGCTTAGGTTTCTTTTTCATTTCGACCATAAGCTGTATGGCAAGTTGATATTGGTGCATTACAGCTATATTGGACATCATCACAACTTGGCATACAACTCTCATTCACGCAAAGCTGACGTAATAACTGTGTTTTCATATTTCGAGCGGTTTGTGTAAGTCTGAATGCACCATATAGGTGTGCGGGAATATGAGCAAAGCATCTGTCTATCAGTTTGTTATGGGTGTCGTTAGTAGCCTACCAAAGCTTAGCACCTCAACCGCATCAATGCATGAACACAAAAATAATATATATAATCTATTTATTATTAGATTATTATTGTGTTCTGTAGTTACCAATGTCTTTTGATGCATGATCGTCTATCATGCACATAAAATACAGAGAAAGGACATTGACCATTTTTGAACCAAGTGCTGCCCAGGAATGAATGTATTTGCAATGGGATCCTAGAATTAATATACATTAAAAAAAATATTTAAAAAAAAATCCCCCCTGGAAATATAAAAAAATAAAAATGTTTTTTCATAATTATTTTTCATTAAATAGTTTGTGAGACGTGTTTTCTCTCCAAAATATGACAATACGCATCTAACACGTTCAATTACAAAAATTCATCAATATAGTTAGAGAGCGGATGGACTCTAATAATGATTTGACTGATTACGTCGATTCCAAAAGACTGAACCGAAACAGAGGCGCTTTTGATAACATTAATGTTGTTCAGAACAATGTCAACATATTTCCAGTTCTCACCGCTGAGGAATTGACTTTATTCGCAGTTGGTACATACCAAATAAAACTCGCTCCGAGTTACTATAGCGAGCATATACGAAATGTAGAAACATTTGTTATCCAACAATATAACAGAGATTTAAGCGATCTATCAACATAATATGCCGTCTGAAAATGTCCACCTCTTCAGACTTAACTTAAGAAGTAGACATAATTATATCGTCTAAAGTTTATCTTTCGTATATATTAGTCGATTCCAGAAAAACCAGACTGGCAGCCATAAGGAACTATTTTACGGGTCGGGGGACTATCGGCTGTTGTGCGCACACCATGTGCTTAGTATGGTTTTTAGGGTGCGCCTCAACAGGACGTGATATGTGGGCAACATGCTTTATTCTTAGATAGAATTATTATCGATGACGACGTTGATAATTAGTAATTATTGTATAATTATTTTATAATACATAAAAATACATAAAAATGTTTATTTATTGTTTGTAGCTGTAGCAGCTACAGAATACAATACAAAATATAAAATACTGCATAATCATACAATAATTACTAGTCACCGTCGTCATCATCGAAAAAAAAGTTTTTAACAAAAACAAACAATAAATAAATATATAATAATAAACTGTTAATACATACAAAATGTTTATTTATTATTTGTTTTTGTTAAAAACATTTTTTTACAGAATACATTATGTGGCTGTTAATATAACTGTATTAACAGCAACAGAATGTAAAAAAAATATATAAAAATGTTTTTTTTATTTATACATAAAAATAACATTAATTAATACATAAAAAAATGTTTATTTATTGTTTGTTTGTTTTTATAACAATATAACAAAAACATACAATAAATAAACATTTTTTATAACAATATAACAGAGAATGAATGAGAGAATGTATTCTGTAAAAAAAAATGCTTGCAACAAAAACATTTTTTTTTTCGATGATGACGACGATGATGATTAGTAATTAATGTATGATTATGCAGTATTTTATATTTTGTATTATATTCTGTAGCTGTTACACATAAAAAATGTTTATTTATTATACGTTTTTCTTAAAATCATTTTTTTTAATAAATAATTCAAAACAAAACATTTTTTTTCTCTGGACTCCTGGGATAGATTTTGATGCGCTTTGGTTTACATGTTAGTATTGGCCCGAGAAACAAAATGTACCATGTTTTCATTCTGGGCAGCGCTTGGTCCACCTTCCATACAAAAATGGTCAATGTCCTTTGAAAGTATAAAGATTAAAATTAAATTACAGACAGGAACATATTTTATTAAATCTTAAAATAGTTATGATACCTACTTAATACAATCCTTTTATATCCAACATATTTATTTTTATAACAAAATTAAATAAAAATAATATTATTGCTTAGTGGCTACATACTTAATGTAAAATATTAGAAAGAAATATTCTTTAGTACCTATAATCCATAATATACTCTCTGTATGCTATTGCTTTACTTGCCATTTGCTTTAACAAAATTTACTGGACAATTAGGCAGTAAAATCATAGAATAAATAAACAAAATAAATGCACCAAATTAATAATATCTAATCCCTTATAAATTTGAAGTGACTTTTCTAACCTAAATTTTAAACTTACAATGCTATAAATGCTGCTAGCCACCACGGTGGTTTTGACAACCAAGATTTTAATTTCTCTCTTGAAGGGAGAGCCGCAGTGTCTTTGGGTGGCGGCATTCTAGAATATTCTATTAAAGTCATACAGTCAACTTCGTTTCTCAGATGATAATCTCTCGTTACTATTTCAACTTCACACTTCATTTCATTCACATTCACTGCAGCACCTTTTACAGTTAAGGGATCGGTGGAGAAAGTACAGGTTGTTGTATTTATATATGATACACTTGTGTTACTCGATGCAGGAGGTATATTCAATGACAAATTGGTAAGCGTTGTGGAAATGTTAGATGGGAGTGTATTATTAATTACACTTGTTCCAGAGATATTAGCCGAAGCTAATGTTGTGTTGGTCAGGCCAGTATTAGAATAATTATTCACTGTTGTATTTGAAGTGGTATTTAAACTAATGTCATTTGATAGAAGAGTAGAATTTAATACGTTTGTTATAGTTGGTTTAATATCTGGGGTAGCAGACGTGTTAAACGGAGGAATGGGTGTGCTAATTGACGAATTTGATGAATTTGCTATCAAAGTTGCATTGACACTTAAAGTAGCGTTTGATAGAAGAGCCGATGTATTTGAAGAATTGTTCATTGAAATTGGGGTAATTGTTGAAGTATTAATACGCAATAACTCAGTATTATTAATAGCTGAGGCATTTTTGACTCCATTATTACTTATAGTGTTATTAATTACAGTATAATTTGTCACACAAACTGTAGAGTTCATAACAGTCTCTGGAGCTATTTTTTTACCACTTTCCGTAAACGTAGAAACTATTTCACAAGGTATTTTAAGAGATTCAATCTTACCTTTCTCTCTGATTCTCAATAAGCAGTGCGCTTCTTCTTTTGGTTGTAAGTGGGATTGATAAGGACTTCCACTGCTATGGTATCTGTGTCTATAGTAATCATCATAGTAGTAATGATCGTGATAATGACTATGAGATCTGCCCATGTTATACAATGTTAGACCGGTTAATAAATCACTATATCTACTATCGGAATTTCTGTACTGCGTGATATACACATGCTGAGGCGCGGTGTAATAATGCGGCCGATAGTAAGACGTTTCATAGGTATGAGTAGGACTGTACGAATTTGTTGGTTTATAATTATTTTTTTTATAATTGTTTTCTGAAATCGAGGACCCGGTAGATTTTGGATAATTACTATTACCTGACAATCCGGGTGATGATGGATATCTACCATTTCCTTGTCCTGACCCAGGGTATGAAGGATATTTACTTCCAGATCCTGTACCTGATAGCCCTGGTGACGATGGATATTTGCTACTTCCAGATCCAGAACCTGATAATCCTGGTGAAGATGGATATTTGCTACCTCCAGATCCTGAACCTGATAATCCTGGTGACGATGGATACTTGCTACTTCCAGATCCCGAACCTGATAGTCCTGGTGACGATGGATATTTGCTACCTCCAGATCCTGAACCTGATAGTCCTGGTGACGATGGATATTTGCTACCTCCAGATCCTGAACCTGATAGTCCTGGTGACGATGGATATTTGCTACCTCCAGATCCTGAAAGTCCAGGCGACGATGGATATCTGCTACCTCCGGATCCTGAGCCTGATAATCCTGGAGATGATGGATATTTGCTACCTCCAGATCCTGACAGTCCAGACGACGATGGATACCTGCTTCCTCCAGATCCTGAACCTGATAAACCTGATGACGATGGATATTTGCTACCTCCGGATCCCGAGCCTGATAGCCCTGAAGACGATGGATACCTGCTGCCTCTGGATCCTGAGCCCGATAGCCCAGATGACGATGGATATCTGTGGCCTCCGGAAGAGCTTGAACTTGAACTACCCCATCTCGATCCAGAGCTGGAAGATGGCTTACTCGATGAACCCCATGACGATCCTCTGGAACTACTGCTGCTTCTACTACTGCCTCTACTACTGCTACTGGAAGATCTTCCGCCCTTACACAATACACAGCTAGTTATTACACATATCAACAGTAGGCACAACAGCAATTTGTTGGCCATATTGCAACGCGCGCCCGTATCGGCAGTTGTACGCAGACTGGATGTTATTTTATATACGATTTCTTCAAGCAGGGTCGTGACGTAAACTGTTTATTACGACAAAACGCTACATGTGCTACTCTGAACCAACAGGAAGATAAGAGCAGGTCAAAGTTAAAGTAACATTTGCTGGATTTTAATACATATGTTTATTATGTTTTACGACCATAGCAATGCTCATGATGAACTGAAAATATGTGATCTGTTCGATCAATATTTCCAGTCTTCATTTGAGCTTCTAGACGATTCAAGTCAAATATCAGAAACATCGTTCTGCTCTGTTTCTATAGATTCCATCGAAATTGACGAACAACTAATTACAAAGTATCTAAAGCGCTTGGATATTAATAAGAAATGTGGTCCAGGTGGAATTCCTCCAAAAATGTATAAAGTATTGTCATAAAAGTTAAGCTTTGCCATTATCAATATTATATAAATTATCTATTAAAGTTGGTATTGTGCCGTTGGAATGGAAAAGGTCTTACGTTACCCCTATATATAAGTCTGGTAATAAACATGACGTAAAAAATTATAGACCTACTTCTCAACTTAACGTACTAGCTAAATTATTTGAAATAAATGTATTTAACCAAATATATTCAATAGTTAGACCTTTTATAATAGAGCAACAACATGGATTTGTAAGTGGTAGGTCTACTGAAACTAATCTGTGTGAGTTTGTTTATCAGGTTTTGATGCACATAGATGGCGGTAGCGCAGTGTATACTGACTTTTCCGAAACGTTTGATAAGATTCCCCATAAAAACCTGATAAACAAAGTTGGAGCTTTTTTGGTATTCATGAAAATCTCCTGCGGTGGTTGGAATCATACCTAAGGGAAAGTAGCCAGGCAGATTCCGTCAAGGGGTTTGCTTCTACTTTTGTTCCTGTGACCTCTGGAAGCGCCTCAAGGTTCCCATTTAGGGCCGCTGCTCTTCAACATTTATATTAATGATCTTTCATCTTGCTTTGTTAATAGTAAATTTCTTTTATACGCAGATAACTTAAAAGTTAAGACGAGACCTGTTAAGACGAAAATTGATAGTAAAATGCTCCAAAGTGACCTACAGAGACTTTGTCAGTATTGCAAAATTAACAAATTGCCAATCAATGTAAATAAGTGTTGCTCTATTACCTTTACAAGTAAAATCAACACCGTTAATCAAACTTATCTTGTAAATCATATACCTATAAGTAAAGTCTCCTTTTTTTTAAATTCTCTTGTACGTTCTATCTTAGAGTATGCCTCAACTGTGTGGAATCCACAATACATTACTTATTCTACCTATTCTATTGAGAGTTTGCTAAACAGATTTGCAAAAAGAATAAAATACAAAAATAGTTTCTCGGAAATTACCTTGCCATCTTAATATAGTCGTCGCCTCCAAAGAGACCAAGTTTTCTTGTATAAGATTATTAACAACCTAGTTGATTCTATATTTTTGTGCTCCAATATATATTATAACTGTCCGAGATTATGCTCAAGAAAAACTCTTATAATTTATATTCCCAAATGCAAATGTAAATATTAAAAATAGCTTTCTAATCCGAGCTTGCAGTGCATTTTACAAAAACTATAATCAACTAGATATATTTAACTTAAAATTTGTAACATTTTAACATGAAATCGCTAAAATTACTATTTAATTATAATTATTGTTAAATGTAAATTTATTGTTCTTTGCAACAAATATTTTGTTAGGATTATGTATTTGTTAGTGTTCAGTTGAAACTCAATTGATGTCTGTGTATCGTGTATTATCTTTTTGTTTTAAGTGTTGTAACCATTGTATGTTTCCCTAATAAACAATAAAATAAAAAATAAAAAAAATATATCAAATTATTGAAAAGTTTAACTTAATATCATCTTATACTAGCTGTGCCACGCGGTTTCAACCGTGAAAACCATATTAACTTCAACACCCTATTTCACCCCCTAAGGGGTTGAATTTCTAAAAATCCTTTCTTAGCGTATGCCTACGTCGTAACATCTACCTGGATGCCAAATTTCAGCTTGATACGTCCAGTGGTTTGGGCTGTGCGTTGATAGATGGCTATGTCACGTTTGAGTTTTATATATATAGATACATCGGAATGGGAACAGGCAATACCGCCGCCAGTATCGATAATCGTCAATCGTGATGCTGTTTGACAACAAACAAATTCTAACTACTGTAAAACCATTACAATAAAACAACGGATTATATCGTGGTTTATTTAATTATATAACAAACCCGAAGATTCAGAAATTTTACAGCAATCATGGTCAAAGCTTATAATTAAATATACCTACCCTATGTCACCAACGGGTAGTGTAACTTTCTGTTAGTCAAGGAATTTTCATAATCAGGTCTGTGCTTCCGAAGATAACCCCCTACAAAGTACAAGCAAACAAAGTTATCTCTTTAATATGTACCTTTATATAATTAATAAGTTAGACATCGTCCTGTCAAGAGGCTTGGGCAAGGTACCTGTCACTTACATGATATTATGCTGTCACGTTTCATGCGATTTGTGAGATTTGGCGGTTTATTAGACCTGCACGTTTGTATAGCAATTAGGAGTCTCCGACTTGCTGCTGTGTCGCGTTTTGTGCGATATATAAGTATCCGATCGCCCATGGAGGGTTGAAAGGAAAAAATGCTTCTATATAAACTATGCGGGTGTCTATGTACTCCGATAGTAATAAAAATGTATTCGACTCCTCGTTTGCCCCCCTATAGTATAAAAATTTTGAGTTGGACGCGTTCGAGCATTCTTAGTATCTGTATCTAACGCAAAAAATATCAGTGACTGATATAAATGCGTACACTACAACAGATAACCTTGGTCTCAGCGGTTACGTTACATAAGTATTTTTAATTAAGTTATTTTTTAAGTAAAACTTCTTTACGCGCGCTTGACTTAGGGAGTTAGCTAGCAAGAGCATTACAAAAATGTGTGCTCGGTCAAGTTAAGTCAGTTAAAAAAGAACCTTAGTGATTTACAGACCATTACACAAAACGTGTACAGTTTACTGTAATGAACAGAAAAAAGCGAGTCCACGACTCTTGCACTTTAAGTTTAAGTTCAATGCTTATAGCATTTTAAACGTCGTATAGAAATCTCCAGTAGATTGAAATTCGATCTAAGTAAAACTTGTTTGTATTTAAAAATAAATATCATTAGACATGTTATTACATTATAACTACGGTAATGAAGATTTAATTGCTCAATTTGGTTTTAAAGTGGTTGTTATTGTCCTATTTTAAAATGAAATAATTAGTTTTTATTTGCCGCTAATTCTCTCAAAAATGTGCGAAATCTAAAATTTATTATTGAATAATTAAACAATTACTCTACAATTGAAAAAATCATTAACTCTTAATATTCACTTAATGATTTTTTGTAGAGTTTTAGAAAACAAGTTTACTATTGTACTAAACTTTTTTTTGCGCAAGCCGTAATCAGATACCAAATATCAAAAAGCTTTCGTTTCCTTTTCAGTTCGGTTAAAAGCTGTATAGCAAGTTGATACTGCTGCATTACAGCTATTTTGTATGTCACCATAACCTGGTCCGCCACTCTCATTCACGAATTGCTGGTGTGATGTGTGTGAACCGGTCCCCATATATTATGTGTATATGTAGCAGGTTCTATAATTTAAGCAGAAGCTTTTCAATTCCATTAAATTCAATGCTTTAAATACTGCTAGCCACCACGGGGGTTTCGACAACCAAGATTTTAATATCTCTCTCTTGAAGGGATTTTAATATCTCTCTTGTCCTTGGGTGGCGGCATTCTAGAGTATTATTCCATTAAACTCATACAGTCTATTTCGTTTCTCAGATGATAATCTCTCGTCACTATTTCGACTTCACACTTCATTTCATTCACATTCAGCATCTTTTACAATTAAGGGATCGGTGGCAAATGTACAGGTTGATGTATTTATATACGTGACACTTGTGTTACTCGATGCAGTAGGTAACAAATTGGTAAGTGGTGTGGAAACATTAGATGAGAATGTACTATTAATTACACTTGTTCCAGTAATATGAGTCGAAGGTAACGTTTTGTTGATTAGGTCAGCATTTAAAGAATTATTAGACGTTGTATTTGAATTGGTATTTAAACTTAATTTTTATCGTATCGTATTTAAATTTGAAGAGTAGAATTTACTACGGTAGATATATTTGCATTAATTTCTGGCGCTGCGGATGTGTCATTAGAAGGATCTGTGTGGCAACTGAAGAGTGACAAATTTGCTATGGAACTTTTATGATTTATTTGATAATACGAAGATGTATTTGAAGAATTGTTAATTGCAATAGGGTTGATTGTTGGAGTATCAATACGGAATAACTCAGTATTGTTAGCAGCGGAGACATTTGTGACTCCATTATTATTTACAGTGTTATTGATTACAGTATCGGGAGTTGTACGCAGAATGTATGTTATTTTATATACGATTTTTATAATCAGGTTCGTTACGTGCCAGTTATTGGAGGAAAACACAACATGTGCTACTCTCTATGTACAGGAAGATAAGAGCAGGACAAAGTTGAAATAATACCATATATTAAATTGGAAAAGTATAACTTAATATCATATAATATAAATCGGAATGGGAAGGGGCAATTCGGTATATGAACAAGTTTTAATAATAATGTGAGGTGTTCACAGAATAAATAAACAAAACACATCCTCTAAATAATCTAAAAGAAATCTAATAAATCAACTGATTTTATCGCGGTTTAATTAAATATGTAACAAACCCGAAGATTCAGAAATTTTACAGCAATCATGGTCACAGCTTATAATGAAATACACCTACCTAATGTCACTCCTATCTCCTCCTTTAATGGATAGTGTGAATTTCTGTTAATCAAGGAATTTTCATAATCAGATTAGTATCAGAAGACAACCCCCTACAAAGTACAAGCAAACAAAGTTCTATCTCTCTAAAATATTAGTATAGATATGCCTAAATTATATAACTATTAAGTTGTTATGTTTTAATTATTCTAGCAAACCTGGCAGACGTCGTCCTAGCAAGAGCCTTTTAAGAGCCTGTGCTTTGCTGCATTGTAACCTAAACGGGACCGGCACTACTGGGGCTACCTGGCACTTACATGAGACCAAAGTGATATATATGCTTGTTAAACATATACAAGGTTGATACAAGCGAGAGGCATTAAATTAAACCACATATTTAGTGTATCATTGCCAGTCCACACCACAAAAATCAGATCAATCGGAGTAATAGTTCAGCCACAGGAATTTTTTAAAGTTTTTTCTCACTTCGTACATGCTGTATCGCAGATGATCGCCGACTATCGCTGGCCGCGGTCATTCATACCGTGCTCGCTGTAGCCGCCCGGTACAAAGAGTGTTAACAATTTTTCGCTACTTAATTTGTTTGAAAAAAGTATTTTCGTATACTTGTCGTAAACTTTTTTTTAAAAGTTTCGGATTAACTGTAGGCACTTGTAGTATTTGTGGTTTCATTTAATACCTATCACTCTTATCAACCCTGTATGTAAGGTAGGCGCATTACTACGTCACTTGTAATAAATCAGTGCGTTACCAGCCGTCTTATGTTTCACTCGTATTCTCATATCTCTCAATGCTGGTGCGTTTCATGCGATTTGTG
>LUGF01019632.1:344393-360070 GCA_001625245.1 Calycopis cecrops
TGAACCTGATACTCCTGGTGACGATAGATTTTTGCTCCCTCCAGATCCTGAACCTGACAATCCTGGTGACGATGGATATTTGTTACCTCCAGATGCTGAACCTGATACTCCTGGTGATGATAGATTTTTGCTACCTCCAGATCCTGAACCTGATAATCCTGGTAACGCCGGATATTTGTTACCTCCAGATGCTGAACCTGATACTCCTGGTGACGATAGATTTTTGCTCCCTCCAGATCCTGAACCTGATAATCCTGGTGACGATGGATATTTGTTACCTCCAGATGCTAAACCTGATACTCCTGGTGACGATAGATTTTTGCTACCTCCAGATCCTGAACCTGATAATCCTGGTGACGATGGATAATTGTTACCTCCAGATGCTGAACCTGATACTCCTGGTGACGATCGATTTTTGCTTGCTTCAGATCCCGGGCTTGATAATAGTGGTGACGATGGATGCTTGTTAATTTCAGTCCCTGATTCTGGTGACGATGGATATTTGCTACCTCCAGATCCTGAACCTGATAATCCTGTTGACGATGGATATTTGCTACCTCCAGAACCTGAACTGGACAATCCAGGTGATGATGGATATTTGCTACCTCCGGATCCTGAACCTGATAACCCTGGTGACGATGGATATTTGCTACCTCCAGATCCTGAGCCTGTCAGTCCAGGCGTCGATGGATATCTGCTACCTCCCGATCCTGAACCTGATAATCCTGGTGACGATGGATATTTGCTACCTCCAGATCCTGAACCTGACAGTCCAGGCGACGATGGATATCTGCTACCTCCGGATCCCGACCCTGATAGTCCGGGTGACGTTGGATATTTGTTGTGTCCAGGTGAGCTTGAACTTGAACTACCCCATCTGGATCCAGAACTAGATGAGCTGGAAGATGGCTTATTTGATGAACCCCATGACGATCCTCTCGAACTACTGCTGCCTCTACTACTGCTACTAGAAGATCTTCCGCCCTTACATAATACACAGCTTGTTACTACACAAATCAACAATAGGCCCAACAGCAATTTGTTGGCCATATTTCAACGCGCGCCCGTATCCGCAGCTGTACGCAGACTGGTTGTTGTTTTATATACGATTTCTTTAAGCAGGTTCATGACGTAAGCCGTTTATTTAAGGAAAACGCAACATATGCTACTTTTAACGTACAGGAAGATAAGAGCAGGTCAAAGTTAAAATAGCACTAGATATCTTGGCTTGAATTAGTACATAATGTTATATAAAATAATATAAATAGGAATTGGGGCTGGCAATTTAACTGGCAGTGTCGATAATAGGCGAAAAAGTCAAGGCAGTCGTGATATTTTTTGCGTCTATGAACAGGTTTTTGTAATAAGAATTCGTTCGCAGAATAAATAAAGAAAACACATGTCCTCTAACTAATCTAAATCCATTACAATAAAACATCTTTAACGAATTTTATCGCGGTTTATGAATAAACTTATTTTTTTCATAAACGGTGATAAAATTCATAAAGAAGAATAGAATTTTAATATGTTTTTTGACCCATTCAAAATTTTTTTTTTAGTAAAATGTATCCTGTCAATTCTAAACCTTTAGGAATATATTGTGTGCAAAGTTTCATGAGGATCGGTTGAGTAGTACGTAAATTAGTATATTCTTTACAGAAAGAGACACTACAGAAGGAGCGAGGACAAAAGGACCTACGACTCAAGAGTCGGCAGTTAAGGAAGTTCTGGAGAAAGTATTAGCTTTTTGCACTTCCCCTACATAAATTATTTATAAGTGTCGTTAGTTTCATACTCCTCCGTCCGCGTAATTTTCGTAAAAAGGGATCCGCAGTTTTTGCTTCGCGCTGATCGACAGCATAGCTGTCAATGCAGTGTCTGCAGTGTAGCTACGCTAATTCATGTTAGCGTAGATACACTTTCCTGTATCACGTCACATCGTGGGACTACAGATAGAAGTGAAGTGGCTCCCCGCCACCTAAGCCAAGTCGCAAATTACTACCAAATCCGTTCAGTTGTATTTGTGTGAAAAATAAAGTTTTAGCGTTTATATTGTAAGAGTGACGTAATCATCATCGTCAGCCGGAGGACGTCCACTGTCCACGTACACGTCTCCCCCATTGAGCGTCAAAGATCATGGGTCACGACTCACGAGCCACTTGCATCTGGATGCATGCGGCTCCCCGCCACCTTAACCAAGTACCAAATTTCAACTAAATCCATTCAGTTCTTTTCGTGTAAATAAAAATTTTAGCGTTTATATTACAAGAGTTACGTCACAGTGATTAAATAAAATCAACACAATCGCAACTCATTATAACATCGATCTTACGATCGTCGAGTCATCGTCTATGTAAATTGTTGTTCTTCTGCATTTTTTTTCCTCGCCACAATGCCATCGTAATCAGTTACAATCGCAACGACGCGCCAACTGCACTATAAAAATGTTATTCGCCGTCTTGGTCACGATTTTCCTCGCCGTCGCTTGCGAGAAAACTGAGTACATGATACACATCCCCATACCGCTGGAGCTGCCGAACCGCAACGATCGAGCGGACCAATGTTGGTTAAGGATTGAAGACACCGAACTGACCGAAACCCTCACCCTGTATTGTCATATAGCCCATGCGTTTTTGAGGAACTTCATCCACGATTACAATAATAGAAAAATGGAAGAGGATAACGTGGACGTGAGCCTGTGGGCGGAACAGCCTAGGACCAGTAGCGATATCCCCGTTAAAGACCAAAGAAAAGATAATAATATAGTTGATTGGAAAATTACTACTGTGAAGGATCCTACCACGCATCAGCGGTTGTACGTGACAAAAAACGCCGTCTGCAGACTCATTATGTACAGTAGGGAAGGAATGACAAATTACAAAGTGAATTGTGATAAGATTATATACTTTTTAAACGTCAAAATGAACAAAGGTACAGTGCATCGAGTGAACATGTTAAAGTACATACTACTTTTTATTGTTGTAAGTTATTTAATTTAAGTATTATTGTAAGTTAAGTAATTTATTTTAAATATTAAGATTTTATAAAACTCTGATGACCGATACCTGACTACTTTTCTATCTTACTAGAGTAAATGTTGTAAGCATTTCAATACCTACTTCAGGTCATTTGAATTTCGTCCATTTTTATTTCACTTTCGTTATTGAATTTTGTTAGTGGTATAAATACAACTAGCGCTTCAAATTTGAAAAACCATAAAAAAAATAGCTATTCTAACTATTCCTTCGCGATTCGTGCAGCTTATGAGTTTTTGTGTCCCACTGACTTTAAGGAGTCAATGAGGGCATCTGCATAGCAATTGTAGGAGTCGATAGCCATCAAATACTTTATCATACTATAAAAGTTAGACCAAGACTGATAATAATGGTGATGGAGTTATTGTAATAAACAAAGTAATAAAGCTACTTCAACCTATTTTGCAGTTTATTTATGTATTATTGTAGTCCCTAGGTTTTCTCCAAGCGTTGCAGCATTGCAAGCAACATTCGTGTAAACTTAAACAAATACAAACAAAGTAATCTAAATCAATATGGACTTATTAGGACGTCTCATGTTTATGAATAAATCCTACTAATATTATAAAGGCGAAAGTTTGTGAGTGTGTTTGTTACTCTTTCACACAAAAACTACAGAACGTATTTTCATGAAACTTCACAGTAATATAGCTTTCATATCAGAATAACATAATAAGTTAAAATTTATAGGGATTTTTTATAATTTTGCTATAATATAACGATAACTGTCAAGTAAGTCGGAAAAAAATCAGCCCCCTGAGAGCAATATTGGCGTGCGCTGCCCTAATCGTTGGAGTTACACAAAGATAATTACTGTAAGATTATTTATCTTAAATAGTTCTAAATAAAAGTCCGCGACAGCATATTATATCTATCTTTTATGTGTAAGTCACTATGACCAAAATAGTGAAATAAACATTAAATTAAATTGGATATTTTTTAACGATGCACATTTTAGAATATTTATCGAACTCTTCTGAAAATTGATACATCTGTCACTTTACGTATTGAATGTAGATAAACTTTGTCTTTTACACTAAGTAATTTGGACAAATAGATTAAAAGTTATTATCACGATAAGATTGACTTAAACGGAATATCCAAACCGCCTAAAATGCGCGGCGACAAATTCAATTCTCAAAGCGGTTTATTGTTTCATACAATAAGTATATATTTAATATATTTGTATCTGTGTTATATCTGTATATTTCAGTATAATATTAGATTATGTATAATAATAACAACACCATTTTTGAAGTCCGAAATCCACGCGGGCGAAGCCGCGGGCGGAAGCTAGTCATAATATAATCTAATATATAAAATTCTCGTGTCACAGTTTTCGTTGCCATACTCCTCCGAAACGGCTTGACCGGTTCTCATGAAATTTTGTGAGCAAATTGAGTAGGTCTAAGAATCGGCCAACATCTATTTTTCATCCCGATATTCCCACGGGATCGAAAGTTACGCGGGTGAAACCGCGGGGCGCAGCTAGTAATAATTATATAATTATATATATAATAAAAGCTCAAAGGTGACTAACTGACATAGTGATCTATCAACGCACAGCCCAAACCACTGGACGGAGCGGGCTGAAATTTAGCATGGTCATAATATCAACCTGAATGTTATGACGTAGGCATCCGCTAAGAAAAGACTTTTAGAAATTCAACTCCTAAGGGGGTGAAATTGGGTGTTGAATTTTATATTGATTTCTTAGAAATAAAACGCGGGTGAAACCACGGGGCACAGCTAGTATAATATATAAGACTTAATACTAGTTAGAATATTTATAACTTGTTCCATTTAACTCATTAAATACCTACGCTTAATATTCATTTACAAAGTCTGATATTTCCTTTATATTTCAAGGTTAGGATCTAGGTGTCATTAAAGTTTAGTTGTATAACTGTGAGAACAGTGACATAACACGATAGACCTTTCGATTGTTTTGAACATAACAAACATCGTCATCACTAATTAAAAAAAAGGCATCTTTCAAGCATAACCTTGACCGCGGATCGCCGGCTTGAATTTTTGACCGACCTACATAGCCTTGAAGTTATTTAACCAGCCGTAAAGCCCGCCTACTCACGTTCCCACCAATGGACCCTTTCGGACACGGAGAGAGGTATATAAGATAGTGAGGGGCATTATTTTTTAGATGGGTTTAATCAAGAAGGCGACTTGCATTAGTGTTTAGCGTATGGCTACCGCGTCACCCATTCAATTTGGCTGATTTTTATCTTCTAGGGAAACTTGTATTATAGTTAAACTCAAAACTCACAGTAAGAGGTAGTACCACACTGCATGCTTGCATGCGACCTCCTCCTCACGCTTAAACGAGACCGGCGTAAAGTGACAATTGTGCTGTCGCGTTTCGTGCGCTGTGTAAGTAGCCGGTGGCATGACTGCCTCGTGGTCTAGTGGTAAGCGTGTTCAACCACAGACGTGAGGTCCTGGGTTCGAATCCCGGGTCGGACCAAAAATTGTTATTGGGATTTTTCAATTTCTAGTAACAGTCCGGAGTCAGGAAGTTGGCGGTGATACACTCCCGTGCCTCGGAGAGCACGTTAAGCCGTCGGTCCTGCGCCTGATCTCTCACCGGTCGTGTCGGATTGCCGTCCCATCGGAATATGAGAGTGAGGGAATAGAGAGTGCACTTGTGTCTGCGCGCACACTTGTGCACTATAATATGTCCTGCGCATCTGGCTCATCTCTATAGAGACGGCCGCCGTAGCCGAAATCGGCTAGGACGATATTAAGTAGCCGGTGGCCCATGGAGGTGGGAGGAAAAAGTATGGCAGCGCATCTGTGTAGCATCTGTGCGGATGTCTATGGGCGTCGGTAGTCATGAAAATAGGTCCGACTGCTTGTTTGCCCCCCCCCTCCCCCTTAACGTCTCCATTTGGTTAAAAACTCAAAGTTTAGATTCCTCTCGGTGTACTCAGCATGATCATCGTCATCATTTCATGTAGTCGTCTGTTTTTCCATACGATAAGCAGTCATCGCTCTCACTCGTGACTGCATACTTAATAATGCAGGACTATTTAAATAATGTTGTGCCAGAGAATCGGCCAGATTTTATCTAATATATATTTACAGGATCGAAAGACCGAATACATCGTCATCAGATCAAACAGGAATCATCGAAAAACACCCCCAAACCCCACAGAGCAGTAGCTCAAAATAATTGATGATTTTACTAAATATGTATGGAACGAAAAAGATTGATGATGTTTATAGGTCTTATCTAAAGGAAAACCGAAAATTTTCCTTGTCATTTAACCTACATAAAAAACCCAATGTTGAAAATACGCTTCAAAACGTTTAAGGGCGCTATCGGTAAAAAATGCCGAAATTGAGTTTTTTTAAGGCAAATTACTCGTAAATGGAAATAATCGATTGAAGATCAACATTGGTTCCGCATAGCACAAATATTTTTTATTGACTTAAGCAATAAAAATATTTGTGAGCATAAAAAGACTTACATGGCGTAATTCAATAGTAACTTTGAAATTTAATTAAATAAAATCTAACATAATAATGTTTATTTTTTTTTGTGATTTTGATAATCGAATATCGTGTTAATAAATGAGTAAATTTCTGAAGTTTTTCCACATTTATTATCATGAGAAAAATTATGTTTTATTTTGGCAAAATTTAAGTTACAAAAATATTTTTTTTGCCGAGTTTAATGAAATCAATTTACTTTTCTATTCTATACGAAACCTATAGCAGTATATTTCCTAATAGTAGGTATTTTTTAGGTATCCACAATCCACTGCTTATATTCGTAATTTCATTTCGAAAATCAGTCTTTTTGAAAACATGAGTTCCAAATATACCTTTTTCTTCGTAAATAATAATAATTTTCAATTTATAATCTATACAAATCCTATAAAAATATTTGTGCTATGCGGAACCAAAGTTGATATTTAATAGATTATTTCCATTTACGAGTAATTTGCCTTCAAAATACTCAATTTCGGCACTTTTTACCGATAGCACCCTTAAGTATTTTAACATAACAATAACGATGTCGACATTGTTTGATCATAAAAATTATTACACTAACAGCCAGTCACATAGGCTACATTTTTTACAGTTGCCTCTAACTATTACAGGATAATTAGATTATGGGTATTAGATACATATTATTTACTTAAAAGATGCATTCACAAACTATGTATAGACTAAAAAAAGATGGTAGATAGAATACTATCGACATAATAATTGTGTTATATTTCCGTGGTGCACAGTAGCCGGGTTTCACCTGGTTTCTCTCTCTACTTCTTGGCTTATTTAAGTCACAGCAATTTTGTACTGTCTCCCGCTTTGATTAGGGAGGGAAATTGGAATTACTTCCAACTTCTCCTACTTTCTTCTGATTAAATTCGTTACGGGTCCCAAGACTGATAGCTTTTCCCTCGGGCTCCCTGCGCTCATTTCAAAGGGTCAAGTGTAATTGCCGCTGTCGATCCTGGCGACACAGGAGTAGCAGCGGTGGGAACGAGTGGTGGGCCAAAGTCCGAAAAAAAAAATTGTATCAATGTCTATACATCCACATTTATATTGTGGTAATATGTTGCCCTACTGCTCCCCTCTCCATTGGACCACCAGAAACTTACGCTCTTATTTTAAGGCTGTATCAGGTGAGCAAGGGGTACCCGGTCGTGCCGGGCCAAATCTATTGCCATATAACGTGGCATCTCTTACTAAATCAGAGAAAAGATTATCTCGCTCATCTTCGACCTCTATTCGTTCTTCGCTAAATATACCATCGTTTAATGAATATTGAATGTAGCAGCTGCTATTCACGACATGCAATTAACAAGATTAAGGAAATAGATCTCATTTATCGCTTGAAGGGGTTTCAAAAGGGGGGCCCTATTGTGCAGAACCCTTCTATCATTCAATAGGATCTATTGTACGGAATCCTCTTATCATTCCTTCGCTCACCATTTGACCTTAACTGAGGCTCAAAAATTAAAATAAAGAGCTTTTTACCCCGTAGAGGTTTGTTAACAGGCTACAAAGATGAAATGAGCTGTTTTTCAAGTTTTCAAAACTCACTCAAAATCACTCCAGAATGTTTATCACTAATCAAGGAACTAATACAATATTTTGTTTTTAGTTCTGATAAGTATTTAACTCAAATTTTCAAATGAAAGATTCATAATTTATAAAACCCGCGAAAACGCTTCTTTAAGCAAAATGACGTCTGGGGACCTATTAGCTTTGTAAGCGTTCCGAAAATCACTGTCAGTATTGCTATTTAGAACATTTTTGTTGTTGTTGTCAGTTGAAAATACATAAGTTGAGCTAGAAATTTGACAAGTGCCTCGTACTCTGAATGAATGAATGAGTGAAATATACTTTATTGTGCATATTACAGAATACAGAAAAAAAGTTACATTTTAAAGTAATAAGCTAGTACTATCAGCAGATTTCGGAATGCAGCCTCTATGATTTGTTGGCTTATGCACGTGTTACGTCATCGTCAATTTCACGTAATTTCGTGCCACGTGACTCATGAATAAAAAATACGTATTTAAAAAATTTATTTTAAAATAAAGTATTGATTATTATTTACATATCATTTCACTACATAGATAATGACTTTAAAAATCAGATTAATCAAATATTAAATTCAATAATCTTTTATTTGAATACTAGAAAATAGCCCATTGTGAATAAAAACTCTATTGTTATATCAAATGCCCATATCTATACTATTATAAAGAGGAAATATTTGTTTGTTTTGAATAGGCTCCGAAACTATTGGACCGATTTGAAAAATTTCATTTATTCCAACCATTTGAATGCTATATTGTCACACATTAATATAAGCTATTTTTTACCGCGGGAAAATGTTCCATTCCCATGGGAAAATGGCAAACTTCTAAACGGTTAAAGCAATTGTGAAATTTTATACATTTCGTACTAAGTTCCTTTTTTTTCCTACTAAATGGCTTGATCGATTGGGTTGAAATTTTGTATGTGTATTTCCATTGTTTCACAGACACGAATGTATTATCTACAGAATGTATAAAAATGAATGTTTGTCCATAATATGTCCTTTATGGAAACGTAAACTATGCATTTGAGAATGTGATCATCTTTAGTAAAGTTGTTCTGAATGCGGTCACGAAGGTTTCTAAGTTGGTACGACCAATTTTCGACAGACTGCGTCAATGTCATTCCAATTAATTTTATATATTGCTGTGATAGTTCATGCTGATTTATCAATTGGTGGTGTAGCACCGCACGCAGAGTACAGCTAGTATAAAATAAAATAAATAAAATTTCTATTTTTGTGCAATATTTGTATAAAATTAAATTATATTATAATTCCTCTTAAGTTTTTTTTTATATTATAAGGCGACAAACGAGCAGTTGTAGCCATTTTCATGCCTATCGACGTCCATAAACATTCGCATAGAGATTAACAGATGCGTGACCACCCTTTCCTCACCACAACTCGATGGGCCACCGGCTAATTACAAACCGCACGAAACGCTACAGCACAGCTGTCACTTTACGTCGGTCTCTAAGTGAAACTAGGAACTTTTCGGGTACCGCGGACGTCTTAAGACGCTTCAAAAAAAGGCCGTGAACACGTGTTCGGTACCGGAGGTTTTAAGAGAGTGCTGGCCATGAACCATAATCTTCCTCCCACTTGATAAAGAGCATCGTTGGACCCACAATTTTTGGGTACTTGAGCTCGCATTAGCTTGGCTTTATAATGTAACAAAATATAATATAATAAAATGTTATAATTACTTATATGACGAACTTGCGACCAATTTTGCAATACCTAACTTGAATGATTGTTTTGATTTAAAGTATATGTAAATTATGTAAACAAACACTTATTTATTTATGTCTATTATGTTGTATTTATAAGAAACAAAGGCTAATAATGTGTAAACCGCTAGGGGTGCCACAGCATATCTATCACTCCGCTAGCAGTTCAATTACTATTGTTGAGATGATTCAATGAAGCAGCTGTCCTTGGATTTTATAGCGTCCGTTTGAAGATAAACTGACGAGATATCGGAGCCGTGGTAACGTAACAGTTAGGTATAATAATATAAATTAATGTCGTCTTGGCCGATTTCGGCTACGGCAGCCGTCGATATAGACGAGCAATCAGCACACAGCACAATACATATTATAGTGCACAAGTGTGTGCGCAAACACAAGGCACTCTCTATTCCCTCATCCTCCTATTCCGATGGGACGGCAATCCAATACGACCAGAGAAAAATCAGGCGCAGGACCGACGGCTTAACGTGCTCTCCGATGCACGAGACACCGCCAGCTTTCTGACTCTGGACTGTTATTAGAAATTGAAAAATCCCAATAACAATTTTTGGTCTAACCCGGGATTTGTACCTAGGACCTGCCGTCTGTGGTTGAACACGCTTACCACTAGATCACGAGGCAGCAGCAGTACGTGATAGTGTATCTGTTTCGTGGCTTCACTAAATGGTCTCAACGGTAGACCAGTCCAGGTGAAAATCAGCAAACACTAAGTAGGGACCAATTTGTGATACTTAAAGCTGATTAGATAGTAAGGCAAAATGTACATATATATCACAAATAAACTATTCTTTCTTTCAAATTATAAAAAAAAATATTAAATAAATTCCCATACGTTTAACACAACGTGCGTGGAGAAGGAAAGATGAACGATATCTGGCGATTACTTCCACTCCAACAGGGAGTTTTGGTGGAGGCTCTATAATGGTATGAAGTGGCGTTAGTTCTGATGCACGTACAGACCTGGTCATCGTCAATAACGCTCTAACTGCAACACGGTACGTCGAGGACATCTTTCAAGAACATGTTGTACTATTTGGAGGGTTTATTGGATATGATCAATTCATTTTAATGCACGATAATGCACGTCCACACGTCGCTCATATCGTAAATGAATACCTTCAAGGGGTTGGTGTTCAAAAACTGCAGTGGCCAGCACGCAGCCCCGACACACACTGCAAATTTGGTATAAGCTAAAAACGTCAATTAAAACAGCATCGAACCCACCACTAACCCTTAGCCAGCTTAGAAATGCTGCACTGACTGCTTGGCGCGACCTATCGCAACTGAACATCAAAAATGTCATCCAAAGCTTGCCAGAGCGAATGCTGGCAGTCATAAGGGCCAGAGGAGGAAACACGCGATATTAAATAGTTCTAGATGTTATCAAAGATCAAAACAGTTTTTAAGTGCTAGGGGTCAAAACTGCAGTGTTTAATAGCGTGTAAATGTGATTTTGTGCTTAAACTTCATTATAAACGTCAAAAAAACATTATTTATAATTGACAATGATTAAAAACCTTACCTGGATGAATAACGATCAATATTGGTCTATATTTATAATGTAAACTATGAAAAACTGAAGTTATGACAAATTTTATACTTGCCCAAGTTTCCATGGCGCTGAGTACAGGTGGGCATGCCCACAACCCTAATTCGACATGTGACGACATACTGTTAGTAGTCACGGCTCATTAAGAATTATCAACCCGTTAGTCGATACTTTACCCTACAATATTGTATATTCGAGATACCGACTGCAGCGCCATCTGGCGGCATTCGCAAATTCATACTATCATCTACTCTTGTACCTACTCGGTCTATTTTTGGGTGCCTTGCCCACAACCTTTTTTGGAGGCTGGATCCGCGCCTGGCTGAGTATATATTATATATTATGAAAAACCCGTTCAAATCAAAGTAATAGGTAATTATGATAATATTGTTACCAACAAAATTATTTTGTTTCTTTCTTTATTTCCCTTCATCATACGCTGAATATACGTCAAATATAATTTTCAATGATTGTTTTATTATAATTCCTAAAACTAGCAAGTTTATCAATTCACTAGCAAGGTAACGTTATAATGACCCCGAGTCCCGATAACTTGTTGTACGACACGCTGTATCACACATGTACTTGGACTATTTAAAATTTATACGAAAACAATTTATACGAAAAGAGAACATATTATATACATAGATATAAATACAAGCGAGAGGCAATAAATTACCGCATATACTATAAGTGTCTACAGTTTATCCGAAACTATTAAAAAAACTTTTTTCAAACAAGTTAAACAGCGAAAAAACATAAACATGCTTTGTAACGTCTCGTACAGCGAACAGAAGCAACGGGGTGAATGACCCCGGCCGGTCATAGTCGGCAATCAGCTGCGATGCAGCGTGTACGAAGTGAGACAAAACTTTAAAAAATTCCTGAAGCTAAACTATTGCCTCGATTGGTCTGATTTTTGTTGTGTAGCCTGAAAATAAAACACTAAATATGTGGATTCATTAAATGCCTCTCGCTTGTATCAACCTTGTATTTTTATTATAAGAAAAGAGATTCTAAAATAACTGATGTTAACGATCGACGCTCTGACAACTCATCTTTTCTTTATCTTACACTTACTTATTAATATTGTAAAATTGATAAGTTTGTTTATTTGAATGAACTCACAAAATTCAGGAACTTCTACTACTCGAATTGGGAGTAATTCTTTTAGTATTAGATGGCCTAGTTTTCGAGGAAGACTATAAGGCTATGAACCATTAAACTACAACTAACAGAAGCCGAAACCACGGGGCGCTGCTAATTCTTAAAATAATGTTAAATTTTACGAAAACTATACTAATCTTTTATAAGTTTAAAATTATTAACGCAGGCTGTTTGTGTAGTGCAAATAAAATAATTCAGCAACGACAACGCATAGACAGCAAACAACAACAGTAAGAGGTAGTGCCACACACGCCATGCTTCCATGCAGCCGAATTGGGCCGGCACAACCAAGGGACCTTTCGCTTACACGAGACCTTACTTATTTTAATAAAGTTACCATTGCGTTGTTTGTGCAAATTTGGACCGGCACGACCTGGGTGGCGTAAAGTGACAGCTGTGCTGTCGCGTTTCATGTGGCGTGTAAATAGCCGGTGGCACATGGAGGTGGGAGGAGAAAGGAGGGCAGCGCATCTGTATAGCCTCTATGGATGTCTATGGGTGTCGGTAGCTCCCTTATAATATAAAAAAAAACATTCTCACGCCAGACGTCGGCAGACAGTGTAAAATAATTCTTTTAATGTTATTCATATATGTTTATATCAAGTAAGTAATGAACAGTGAAGCGCATAACAATTCACGTTCGTGGATGACCGTATCCCCTGCAACTCTGTAATGACGGCCAAGATAATAATTATATAGCCATTATATAGCTATTATTATCTTGTTATCTTATTAACTATTATATAGCCACTATCTTGGTCCAACTGTTATTATTTACTCGAATATTACTCATTACAATAAAACAACATTTATCGCGATTTATTTCAATATGCAACAAGCCAGACGTTTAAAAAACTATAATAGCGCCACCGGTAATCTTATTTATAGTAAAATCAACCTTGAAATATTAAGAATCATAAATATAAATAAATATTTTTCCGTCTCTGTGCAGATTTATAATAATTGAAGTCTGAGAAAAAGATAAGAGTATTTGTGTCGGTAAACAAGGGCGTTCTGTTGTTCTTGCGAATCAAGTTTAAAGTTCAGTCTAGAGCAGTGGTCGGCAACCTTTTGGCAGGCAAGGGTCGCAAGGCGCAAAAAAATTAAACGTGGGACGCACTTGTGATATTCATCCTAGAAGCCAAATTTGCCTTTTTTTAGTTTCGCCTCTACTCCCCAATAACTTGGTTATAAAACATTCACGGGCCGCAAGTAGGACGTCGGCGGGCCGCGGGTTGACGACCGCTGGTCTTAGTCGTAACAAACAATCCATAAATCTTGAAAGACTAACTATAATGTAGTACAAGATAATATCATACAGAGATCATACAGAGATCTGTCAGCAACAACCTCGGCAACTAGCCAGTCCCCCGTAGAGGACCGGACTTCTCCAAAATAGTGGAGCTAATCCGACAGCCTAGATTAGCCCCTTCCGACGTCGGGGCCGTGCAATAGGGTCAGGTTCCCAACCTAACCCCTGGCGCCAGTTATAGAGGCGACATAAGTTGCGCGTAGCGCCTCTGTCGCACTCCCACCCGTCGTTCGCGGGTTAGGCCATTTTCCACCTCCCTGACCTGCCCAGCGGCCTCATTCTGGAGCATTATCGTCGCGCAGAAGGAGGCCATCGCCTCCCAGGATTTGTCACTCTCGAGCATTGAGCAGATTATGCTCGAGAGTGAGAGGTCCATCCCTCCCAGCGCCGCTACCAAATCGTGGCGCTGCACGGCCCATCTAGGACACACCTCAAGGTGCTGGTGGTGTGTGCTGGGCCGTGTCCTCAGCAGCGCCACATTTATGGCAGCGTGAGTCTTCATGGGTGGGTAAAGGGCTGAAGATGCTGCCACCTTCACGTGGTGGGTGGGCTTGCGTCCCTTTGTGATCCTCTGTGGTATTAGATTGGTCTGATTAGTCTGGATCTACCAGAATATACTGAACCCAAAATCCCTAAAGAAAAAAAAAACAAATTCAACCAAAACGAAAACAGGTTTTATCTACTCGACAACTGAAATACAAATGACATTTTAAAAGACATAAACAAAATGGGTGAATATAGTTCCGCTATAGAAGATTTTCGATGACAATTTTTAAATCACAGCATTTTATTACTTTCATCGATATCAATGCACACCAGAAAGTCCAAAATTAAATAAAAATATATAATTGTAGATAAAATTTAATATTTTTTTTGGCGGGCTTGTAAACTTATGATATGAGCATCTGGTTAAAACTTCATAATCATAAACGTGGCAACATTCACGTGAATGAGTTGTTACCGGCAGTTAGAAGTTATAATTTTACTGTTTACCGCATAGTGACATATATTTGCTATTTGTATGTACAAAAATATGTAAGTAATTGTTTGAATAGAAGTAGCTACTGTTTGTTTGTTGCACCCGCGATGTAAAATATGTAAAAGTTCGTTTCTCTCAAAGATATCGTATATATTTTCAAACTTTGTGAAAGTAAGAAGAAATAAAAGGCAAGTCTAAATCAATTGTTATTCAAATTATAATGTTATTTGGATTGAAATAAGCATGGAATCAAATTGGTTGCACCCGTGATCGTCAACTCGAATCACGGGTGGAACATTTTTATAACTATCGATTTTACGCGGTTTATTTTATTTTATTGTTTTATTGAGTATATGTGGATGATAAGTTATTTGTATTTAACAGCTTTTATGTTAAGACACCCACATTGAATATACCACCCTTTTTATAGAAAAAATGGTAAAAATTGCGGGAGACCACCGGGATTACTTCACAAAAGTATCTAAGGCGAAAGCTAAAAGAAAATGCTAAACAATATAACAACTGTAACGGATTTTATTTCGGTTTATTTAATTATTTTAGAAGCCTGACATTTCAGAAGCTTTTGAACACCCACCGGTGGACTTAGATAACAGGACTTTTGTTATTAAAAGTACCCGAAGATTTATAATTATTTAGTTTTTCTTATTTTTAACACAAAAGGTGGTTAATAGATATTGCTGCCTTAAGTTTATTGTATTTACCAGTATATTAATAATTAATGTTAGTTATCATTCATCTTAATCATTAGTTTTATGTATATTAGTTATGGTATTAACGAGTTGCAAG
>LUGF01019642.1:0-11444 GCA_001625245.1 Calycopis cecrops
AAAAAAAAAAAAAGGTACTACTAAACCAGAGTGACATATTCAATAGAATATAATAACAACATAATAAAAACATCAACATATTATAACCTCTAATATTAACATTATCTTTCCATACAAACAGTGTGAAAATTTTAAAATTAAGATAGCGCGTGTGAATTACATAGTAAATTGTATATTTAATAAATTGTTCAATTCCTGTGTATTGACAACCATGGTAAACACTCAGCACTCAGGAGAATTAACTCGTCGTCGCCGCCACTATATAGCTTAGTAGCCGATCAGGTGAGCCTTTCCATTACATATTTATATAATATTCCTATATACCTACTATTTTAGTGTAGTGTTGTGGTTACTTACATAATTGTTATTTAGTTTTTTATTTAAAGCCACATACAACTTAACCTATTAGTTGCTCCTCAATCAAATAGCCTTTATATTTTATTTTAAAATTACTAATTGATTTCAGAGCTCTCATGGGCGGCGGCAGATCGTTCCAGCATTTAGTGGCAGCGTGTCTGAAACTACCCCGGAATGCTTCAGTATGATGTAATTGCGTAAGGAGTAGGTGTGAGGATCCCCTGGTTGAAAGGCTTAGCTGCTTATCTTTAGCCCAATGCAGTTTACTAAATAGGTACGGTGGAGATTGATATTTGACGACACCAAATAAAAGAGTGGCGAGATGGAGATGCCTGCGGCGCTCCATCTTGAGAAGCCGTGCGCTGTTCAGAAAAGGAGGAGCTCTTCCATTGCGCCCCAAGAGATATAGCTACTGATCTCTGAGTCTGACAAACTGTCACATATCTTTTACTTTCACGCTACGTGACTTAATAAAACAAGTTCCAAATATGCGATTAATATGCGGAGAAATTATCTTCGCAGCCAGCGACAGCTGTGCTCTCCGATGTCCGGTGACGCGCCGGAGTTATTTTTCTGATATCTATGGGCGCCGGAAGAAAAAGCTCTAACTGCTCTTACAGATACCTTTAATTAGTATTAAGAAATATATGTTATTTCATAGTATAGCCCTGCCTACTGCTTACAATAATGACCAGCCGGATACATTTAGCCAAGGACCAATCTTACTATTGTACCATGTACAGTCTACAATCCTGTGTGTTAGTGAACTCCGATTTATATATGTGTAATATAGACAATGTGTACCCCACAACAGGCCCTTTGTACAGCGTATCATCATCATCATCATCATCAGCCTATTGCAGTCCGCTGTTGGATGGCGGCCTCTCCCATAGCACGCCACTGGCCTCGATCGTCGGCTAACCATTCCCACATGACCGTCATTATTGTACTGCTTTTTCAGTATGATATAGGAGGGCAAACGAGTAGTCGGAACCATTTACATGACAACCGACGACCATTGACATCCGCATACAAACTATGCAGATGCGCTGCCCTCCTCTCTCCTCCCACCTCCATGGGCCCCCGGCTCCTTGCACTTTACGCTGGTCTCGTGTAATCAAGAGGCACTTCCCCATTTCGGCTACATGCAGGCATGCAGTGTGGCACTGCCTCACTATGTATTTTGAGGTCTCCGATACCCTTAAATCATGTCTACATGTTGGCAAATGCATTTCCAATTGGCCAAAACATTGCACCTATTGCTTACCTAATAAATTGTTTACTAAGCCCACCTCACAGTAAAACATGAGAATAAACGACCTGAAAGTTTCCGAAGCAATTCAGTAGAGTGCACTTTAACACGGGACAAATCCAAAACGAAGTTATTCAGGCTGATTTAGGTGTATTGCCTCAGTAGCCTCAACAGGGGAATACTTAAGAACGTAACTGTCTTCTAGGAGAAATACTACAATCGAGGCATTCGAATGAATTAAGTACTACAAGTAAACTTTTACAGATTCCTACATTTTAGGAAATTATTATGAGATTATTATACTTTACACGATTTTACTCCTCATATATTTTACATATCATTAGCCTTAAATATCGTTTCTTATAGAATAAACTCGAATCAGATATTTTTATGCAGACCCTTTGTAAGTGAAATTCAATGTAAACTATATAGCGATGTATAAAGTCACGTAGCTAAGATTTTATCGGACGTATGTCGTATTAAATGAGCATACATACTGTAATAAAATATGGCATGAGTTGGTGCTGCGAGAGGCAGACATTGGATGTCATATTATGTGCTAGAAAAAACAAAGACTGTCTAAATGAGTCAGATGATTACATCTATTTATACAATTATTAGGTGGCACTTACTATATGATCTAAGGGTGGCACAGTCACGCGTTGAGTGTCAATAAAGAACATTGTAGTTTTTAATTACTACTACATACACACTATCCCACTGCCAGTACATTTTCGTGGTACACTTTACGGAAAAACTATATGACTTTTGGGTTTGGGCTAGCACAATAATTGCATGCCTTAAGCGCGAGCGTAGGTATGCTCTACTCTCGCCTAAAAATCAAAAACTGGGTTCGGTCAGAGTTTTATTTTAAATAAATAATAATATAGTGCTTAAAGTAGGTTGGCCTTCATACCACAATAAAAGAAAACATCAATGGTCATCTTTCTAAACAATAAACAGCAATCCAACCCACAATTTAGATAAAAAAATGAATTTTTCAGAAAAAATTCTATGAAAAACATATAACATTCTCTCTGTAATCTCCATAACTTTTGAAAAACATAACTAATCGATTTAAATTTTATTTCAATAGGTCCGTAAATCTATTGTGACGAACTGATTAGAAAACCCATAACTCAATTGTTATTCGTTTTATTGTAAAAAATCAAATGTGTACTGTTGAAACTAAAAAATTTACATCTTAGGCAGCCTAATATACAAATACAAAAAATATAAAACCCCTCAACAGTGACGTTTACTCTCAGAGTAAACGTCAAAAATGTGTCAACAGTGAGCTTTACTCTGAGAGTAAAGCCACTTGAGACTTTATTTTCACAACGTTAGAGTGTATAATTGAATAAATCGCGTTCGCGCACTTAAAACATTATGGTAAGAGACATTCTTTATGGTTAAGTTTTAATTGCGTCATTCATATAAGCTGCCAGCACAATTTTATTAGTCTAACGTTTATTAATTTATGTTTCCCAACGTTTCTCGACTAAAATTATGTAATTTATATTGGTAATAATCGCTTTTATCTGAAGCAGTTTTTATTTTTACATTATGATGTCTAATAAATATAAAATAACTTATTTTCTTTAAGATTCAAGTTTACCATAAAACTATTTGAAAATTAAAAATAAAAAAAGCAATTTTTGGTGAAAAACGTATATGTTATCATGAGTATCTAATTTAAATAACATACGTATGACACGAGTGCTTAAGGCATGCACATTTGGTTTTACCAAACTTTTATTTAAATATATTATGTCTAAAGGTAAAAAATAATAATTATATTCTAGTACTTACTAACGCCATCTTCGATTTTCAGATGTGCAACTGTAAGGGTTAAAAAATCTCGTGAGCCCTTATAAAGCTGCGCTTTTTCGCTAGTAGATACTAAAAATGGCCTATATTTTGAAATTGGACTTTACATATCTGTGCGAAAATGGCAAGTTAAGCGAAATATAATGCTTGATAACATTTGTAGTACTAGAGTAGTTTGCAATAGTGATCTCTTGGACGACGCGGAGGGAAACATTCTAGCTTTCGAAGAATATTGTCATAAACATGGTTGCAAATTAACATAGCTCAATTATTGGTAGACTTCTATCCTAGGATATCTATTTGTTATAATGTAGGATATATTTTATCCTAAATAATAACAAAGTAAATAACATAAGACATATTCCATATCAGATAATCCATTTACTATCGTTTGAATAGAATAGGAATAATTTTATTCACAGAAAAATATAAAGTAGAATACATGAAAGACATAAAAAGAAAAGAACGAAAAGAAACTAAAACAGAGAAAAAATGAGAAACAATTTGAGAAAAAAATAAACAATTCGAGTACAATATTATGTTGTCATGCACAATGATGCAATGCGAGGAACACAAAACTTGATAATAAATTGGAATTACTTCCTAATCTTTCTACATTTTTCTTTGTAAATTCTCATGACAGTTTTACCTTGGGCTCCCTGCGATCCTATCAATGGGTTATGAACAGTTGATAGTAATTTCTCAAATTAAATATAGGAATAGTAAATTCTAATTTAAGAAAAAAGAATTTTGTTTTTTTTCGTTAAGCGCAAAATAAGGATAAGGGTCAATTCACACCAAAAGCGCGGCGAAGCGCAGCGAAACGGAGCGCAGTTTATGTGTCATACGAATTTCAACTTTATAATAATTACTATAATACTTATTATCGCATGAGAAACTCGAACGAGGCGCGCGGATTCCCGCGAAGTCGCTGGAATTCCATGATCGGAGCCGTGCGACTTCGCGGGAAGTCCCGGGAATGCTCGCGCGGTCGCGAGCGGTCGCTGGAAATATCCCGCCCGTCGCGCCCGCTCCTCGCTCGCGTCTGTTGCGCCCGAGCATTGCATTCATTCCTTGCAGTGTAGGTAATTAATACAGTGTTTACAACACACAAACAAACAATTAAGTGTGTAAACAATTAAGTGTTAGTACTGGATGAAGAAAAGCTTATTTATTTGGTGCAAATGTACGACTTCTTATACAATACCAAATCAAGGCATTACAGCGATAAACATATGAAAAATAACGCTTGGCAAAAAGTGGGCGCTTCCTCTTTTCCTCTCTTCTTCGAGTTTTGTTAGAATTGAACTGCGCATAGGAGATCGATCCGTGAATTCATCGCGGGCGGGCTCGAGAAGGCTCGCGGAGTCCCGCGACTTCTCGAGCATTCCAGCGACTTCTCGAGCATTCCAGCGAATCCTCGAGCATTCCAGCGGCTTCCCGAGCAGTCGCAGGAAGCCGCTTCGCTGCGCTTCTTTTGGTGTGAATTGACTCTAAAAACAATAGTTATTATAAATCCCTGTGATTTATAATATCTTTTTAATAAGTATAATGTGTATGTATAATATATTGTATACACGTCATTAGTTTATCTATTTATCAAATAAATTTCCTTTTTAGTCGAGTAAATACAAGTTAAAACAGATGTATAATATTACACAACATTAAACTAAATGATAGCTTATTAAGACGATTCGAAGGATCGATGTTGTCATCTTAATGAAATAAGACAGACAGACAAAACAAAAATAAGATTAATTGTAACGAAAGTTTATCTGAAGCATTCCCAAAACTCAGGAGCAATTTTGGTTATTGCTCCCTTGTGAAGGTAGCAAATTAACAACAAGGGTAAATACAATATAAGGTTTCTAATTAATAGAACTATATTCTATTCGCCGTTGCTCTAATTAAATAGACCCAAACCAGGAGGTAAATTTCTTTTGTTGTAAGAGTATCAATATATTATTCCAGATTGTATTTGTTTCTGAAATAAAATTAAAATAAAACGGAGAAAAGAAATAAGAAAATGTATGGACGAACGCAAAAAAAATATGTGACCAAGGAGAACATAGTGAGTGTGTGCATCCGCGAGATGTATGTGTGTGTGTGTGTATGTGTGTGTTTGTATGTGATCGGTCAATGATATTATGTTGCAGGGGTACTTGAGACCTACGTACCTACTACCGACTTGGAGCTCGCGTATTATTGCAGACCACACGGTCTGTAACCCGCAGGTATATAAAGGAAGATCATCAAAATCTTCGTTATAGTCATCAAATCACAGTCATTAATGAACGCTGGTAAAAAAAAACGATATTGAGTAATAAGATAAAAAAAACGCTTAAAATATACGTACAGTAGTTAATCATGTACAACTCTGCTTGTGTAGCTTTTTGGCATATTTGGTCACCGTATTCAAAGATATGCATTCTGTTAATTGAAATGCTTTTCGATTTCAACCTTTTAAATAATTAAATCTTTCGCTATCTAAAAAAGATCTACTATTCAGGTTATAGAATTATACATATAATAACACTAATGGGAGTAAAACTTCAGAACACAATTAATAGTATACAAGTAGGTAGTTTAAAATAAAACGATCAGTATATAAAATTTATTTTTAATTAAACAGTTTACGTTTGAAATGGTTTGAAACCGTAGAATTATTAGTTAATACACGCCCTTTCTTGAACTTATACGCTATAAACACGTATCCACATTGGGGCCATACATTTTATATGACTTTCTTGTTCGCACACGGAATATGTTATAGGAGATCAGTGGTATACATATGAGAGTCGTAATTTTATTTCGAGTAGCTTATCACATCCGAGGATATTATCGTTGTACCGAAACTCTCATGTTCGTCCTTTCTGTATTTTGTAAAGGGATAAATTTACCGCTCCGTGTGTGACACATTATAGGTACTTACCTGTCTAAAAACGCTCTTTTGTATAATTAAACTTTAAACGAGTAAATATAGCATAGCAATGACAGAGATACGTGTTACGTAGATGCAAAGTAGGGCTAATATTGTTACACGAAAAGTGCACGTTTTTGTTTCGCTAATAGTTGGCATCACAAGCCAACGGATTGGACGGCAGTCCAACATGACCGGAGAGTGGAGACAAATCAGGCGCAGGACCAACAGCTTAAGTGCTCTCCAAGAGACGGGGGTATAACATCGCCAGTTTCCTGATTTTGGAGTGTTATTAGAAATTGAAAAATTCCAATAATTCGAATCCGGGACATCGTCTGTGGTTGAACACGCTTACCACTAGACCAAGAGGCAGCTTAAACAAAGCTATAATTCTTATCAAGATTTATGGCAAGTAATAATGCCTATTCTTAGCCAAAAGAAATATCAAATGCGTGATAGGTAATGCAAATCCTTGACTTCGCTAATGACAAAGGTACTCTATATGAGTTCAACAATCCGCCGGTGTGACTTGGATGTGATCCAATTTGTTCTTGGACCAATGCCAGACTTATCTATCTATCTTCCTTGCTTGATCCGTAATGTTGGAAGGACCTACAATTTATTTAGAAAACAATAATTGTTCTAAATTATCACGTTAAAATTTTCCTAGAAGCTTTTATTTAAGTCAGCATTTGAAATGTGTAAGTTTACTAAGTTCTATTTTTGAGGCATGGGAGGAGTCACGGGATGCGCTAGGTGTATTTTGTGACCTTTCCAAAGCCTTTGACTGTGTAGAGCATGAAACATTGGTCAGAAAATTACACCATTATGGTATAGGAGGCTCGGCTCTCAACCTATTGACTTCGTATTTAAACAATAGAACTCAACGGGTTGAGGTAAATAAAAAAATGTCTAACGGGACTAAAATAGAAATGGGGGTCCCACAAGGGTCAATTTTGGGGCCTTTTTTATTTCTAATTTATATAAATGATCTACCGCATCTCGTTAAAGTTAACCATGAGATAGTCCTATTTGCAGATGATACGTCGTTTTTTATTAAACATAAGCGACAACAGATTAATTGCGATGAGGTAAATAGGTCACTCTCAATGATGATACATTGGTTTAGTGTTAATAATTTATTACTGAATAGTAAAAAGACAAATGTATTAAATTTACTCTGCCTAACGTTAGAGAGGTTCCTACCAATGTATTATTAAATGGCGAAACTTTGGATCTAGTGGACTCTACAATTTTCCTAGGAATAACACTAGGTTCTAAGCTACAGTGGGGTCCCCACTGCTGCACTGCACTGCACTGCACTGCTGCACATCACCAAGCTTGCGAATAGGCTTGGTTCGGCAGCATTCGCAGTTAGAAAAATTAGGCAAATCTCAGATGAATATACTGCTAAATTAGTTTATTTTAGTTACTTTCACAGTATTATGTCTTACGGCATACTGTTGTGCGGGGGCAATGCATACGCCTCTACAATAGTATCCCAGAAAGCGTCCAAAAACTTTCGATTAATAAATTTAAAAAAGTTGTTAAAGAACGTTTGTGTGGTAAGGCATACTATAAGGTAACAGATTATATGACAGATACCACATCTTGGGATTAGTACCCTCCTCCCAGGCTGTTTCTGTACCATAATTTTTGGAAATTTAGAAATTGTATTGTATTATATCATTAATAATATGCAAATGTATATTTTTTTTATCTTACATATCACAACATGAGGCTAGCTGAGTTTGTTTCGCCGGTTCTTTTCAGGACAGGGCTAGGGTTGAACCGGTGGTAGATTTTATTGTTGACGTTCAAAAAGTAATTCCTGTAATTCTATTTTGAATAAAAACTTTTTGATTTGATTTGATTTGAAAAATCTTTCGATTATTCTTAACCAGACATTTTTATTTTATACTACGTTATATACATACAAGCGTAGGTTTCTTAACTTTTTTTCTTGATTTAGCTAGAATGTGGTCTTTTCACTTTCGTAATAGCCTTCTATACTAATACAATAAATACATATTCGATTTTACGATTGATAATCTCATTTTCAAAACAAAATAAATTCATAAATATAGTTAAAAATCTTTATGAGTATTTAGTTATAATTTTATTTTTAAACAAATGATTAAACAAATTTTGGTTTTTAGGGTTTTATAAGAAATAAAGAAAAGAATTCCTGTCCGAAAGCAAAAGATTTTATCGTGATCAATAATAAATATGGTGGTAAAATCGAAACAACTACAGAAGCGGTACGCAAATGGAGTTCACAGAAAAAATTAGTTTACGGATGAGAAAATTTTTACAATTAAGCAACATTTTAACTCTCTCTCTCAAAACTCTAAGAAAGCTTACCAAAACCGGACAGAGTGCAATGTGGGCATCCGACTTCAGTGAGGGCTTAGTGGGATCTTAGTTATGAAGGAGTGAGTGAGCCATATTTTTTTGAAAAAGGTCACATCGGCACAAGTGTATCAAAATATTATTCTTGAGAAGGTAGTTAAGGACTCAACGTTTAAAGGACTGTATTGCAGCTAATGGGGAAACCACTTCGAATAAGTTTTTTTAATATTTTTAATTGTTTGATATTTCTGTATTAAACTATAAAATAACACACTGGAAAAGTAATAAATGTTATTTGCAATTTAAAAAATATATTTTTTTCTTTGTATCAGAGCTTATGGCTAGACTAGGTTTAGCCATCGGCTAAATTTAATCTGAAGGACATTCCTCAATCCTGGTTGAGACTTATAGGCGCAGTTGCTATTGATAAAATATAAATACTGAAAATGAGCAGTAGGTACAAATAAAGCCTTCGGCTAAACTGGATCGCATAGAGCATATACACAGTTCAATACAGTACAAAGTTCTTTGTCGTGCGTGCCACTCCGTTTAGGCCAGTTACATAATTTCGCGGCTAAACAGCTAACTAGATAAATATTATTTAATTATCTTGATATTGATTTTCTATTATTTATGAACAAAACATAATACATAATATGTATATTCATAAAAATGTATATTAATAGCGAGTAAATTAATGAAGCTCCGATGCAGAAAAGAATAAAGGGAAGTAATAAGACTGCCGTCAATCGAAAATAAAACTATTTAAGAATTTTGAAAAATCATAGTGAAATGTATTTTTAGGTACATTTGATCTCGGATTCGGTCTAAAAGGTAGTATGGGAGCGTAATTGCAAGCCCTGAATTGGTGTGAATTTCTCATAAAAGACTCGAAACGGAAACTATATTGGAAGCTGAAGGCTATTGACTGAAGTGGATGCAGCGATATCGAAACATTTGTTCACTCGTGTAAGTGATTGAACGAAATTAACTTACACAAAATGATAATGTTTTAATGGTGTAGTCAGACCTTATGATTGGTTGTAATGATACTAAGGAACCTAAGTTAAATGGCCTAGTAGGTAGTCGGTTATTCGGATATCAAGGTACGCTTTAGTTGTATCTTCAAAGCTACAAATGATTTACTTTATTGATATAAACAAAAGAAACGTCAGTACCTCAATTGAGTTTAATGAAAATGATCATCATCACCATCTATCATTATAGAATAAGCAAATGCAAGTATCAGATTTCATTTGAAAAATTGAATTGCAAATGTATTCGTGAAATAGTAGATTCGCCCTGATAGCAGGGTAATTTCCGTCTTGGCATTCATTGTTTTCACCTCCTTAGTATCGATTTCTTTTTTTTTCTTTTCTTCTCTCGCAGTTTCACATAAGCAACATATTATATTTTAAGGAAATCATCATTTTTTCTATGTATAAAGTAGGTGGTTTTTATATAAGTATATTCTAAAATGTTATCTATATCTGTGAAAGATGTATTAAACAGTGTCGACGTGGTTTGGTTTAACGTAAGCTTTTACTCTAGACCGATGTTATTCACGATGCCGATTGCCTAACGAGTTCCGAATATTCAATGTGTTTATCTGTGTACTGTCTCTTATACGGAATATTTGATGAATTTTTACACCAACCGTCCGATTCCACTACCAATCATTTCATAGTAACGTAATTTTGTTTACCTAGATAAATAACAATTAAGAAACCTCTAACATCGACGGTTAGAGCTCTAGAAAAAATGGCCAGATCCGATTTTTAATATGCAGCTAGCGTCGCATAATCTTTATGTATCTTTGTGTACTGGTAGCCCTAAAGCCTTGATTGAATTTAGCATTAGACATGTTGTGTAATGTGGTAAATATGATAATGATCCGAGCTTCAATTTATTTAATTACCTACGTTATAACGAGAGTTGAGTCGTGGAGATCACGTACCGGTCTCAGGACAGAAACAATCCTCTAGTTTGTGAGTGTCAGCGTCAAGTATTTTACGATCCGTTTACATTCAGAGCATGCACAAGATTCATTATCCACTTAATGTTTGTGCAAATGTCCCAATTGTCACCATTGAATGCTCAATTCGCTAAGCTTTGTATAAAGGACTATGGCTAACTCCTAAACAGATTTTTGTTGACAATTTTTTTGCCTCTATGGGTGAAAAACTAATAAGTGACATTAATCAAGTTAGTCGACTTAAAAACACTAATAAATGACATTTTGAGACTTATATAAACGGTAAAATACTTAGGAATCAAGTGTATTATTACATTTAATATATTAACAAATTATACAGAATAATTTAATTCAAATTTGGCCGTTCCTACAGGTCCGCTTTAGGTAGCTTCCCTAACATTCTGGAAGACGAAAATTCAAATTATATAACATCTTAATTAATTAAGGCTATAGTTTAATTGAAACAGTTGCGAGTGAAGGGTAATAACAGGTAGTTCATTTTGTATTCCAAGGCGGAAACGTTAAACAAGATGACGCTTAAATGAGCTAGAAAACCATATGCTGTAATTTATGATGTAAACACCCAAGACTTGCTTAAAAGTAATACCATAGTGTAAGTAGTACACGCGTTTCGTGCGGTGTGTAAGTAGCCGGTGGCCCATGGAGGTGGGAGGAGAAAGGGGGACGGCGCATCTGTATAGTCTCTATGCAGATGTCTATGGGCGTCGGTAGTCATGAAAATGGCTACAACTGCTCGT
>LUGF01019642.1:20508-34851 GCA_001625245.1 Calycopis cecrops
GCAGCTTATTATCTTTCATTCCGAGGTTGACCCCTTTTTTTACCTAATATGACTGGGCTATTATGCTTGCGAAAATTTGTCTCAATTTCAACAGGCGAGCGCCGTAACTACGTACGTACAGATCGTAAGATTTTATTTTAAAGTTGCAACATTTTTATAGAAGACTGGTCAAAGAGGAATCTACAAATGAATGCAAGGTTTTCTGTTTCGCTTCATGTAATAAATGCAAGAAAATAGCAAGAGGCAGTGGCATGCTGCGTTACAGCCGCATAGGACAAAAACGGAGAGGCATTACTTGCTCCTATAGCCTTTAAAGTGATGGCTATGCTGTCTCGTTTCTTGTGGTTGGTGAATAAATGTAATACATTTATATATACATAGGTATATAAAAACTAGCAAAAAATTGCAGCTTTATAAGGGTTCGCGAGATTTTTTATCCCAGTATGAATATATCTTTATTTTTTAAGTAGAACATAATAAGCTGGCGAGAGCGTTACAGAAACGTGTGGCCGGGCGAGGCCAACGGAAGTTGTTTCAATTAAAAAAGAACCTTAACTATATCCCAATGCTTAGCTCGCCCAATAAAACAGTAAAAGTCGTGTGTCCGTACATAGAATATATACATAGAATATATATATTCGTATATATTTACGAAAACTAATTGGGGGCGATGTTAAAATAGTAATAGAACACTTCAATGATTTTTATTTTTTTTGCTTGTCTGTTTGTCCGTCTGTCCGTTTGTCTATTTGTCCGGGCTAACCTCCGAAACTAATGGACGTATTCGAATGAAACTTTTCGTGGTGTATAGATACTAAGCCTGGTCAAAATCAAAAACACTTTTTACTGCGGTAAAATTACTCATTCCTACGGGAAATAGGAATTTCGGTGAATTACAAGCAAACAATAACAAATCACTTTGATTATAATATTACTACGCCACGCAAACGAAATCGCAGGCACCAGCTAGTAAATAATATAATATATAAATAAAATACATTTATTCACCAACTTCTTCATTCTTTACGATGCCTTTGAGAATATTATTTTCAAGTCAAGTGGGGGCTAAAGCGATTTAGTTACCCTTTATCAGATCTAGTGTAAAGCTGGATATACTTATGCAGAATATGAATATACCTAAAATTCATATATTTCTCAAATCAACTTACCTTAAGATCCCTACGGAGATTTTCTCATCAATAAAATACAAGGGTCATTCTGAATAATAAAATACCCTCTCCGTTGTCTAAACTGGAGAACAGTAGATAGGACTACGGCTGAACACGTTTTTCAGACCGACTATAACATCGCATAACATACACCTTAAAATAATTAATTAATTCTAACAGGTCAAGTCTTTAGATTCATCACATGGAAACGACCCCGTTTCACTCAATGGTACTTGTTAGCTTTTAATATACAAAAAAACATTCAGAATTAAAAAAAATATTTGCATAACTTTTAATAATTTGCGGGATTGCGAAATTTGATCCCAATACAAATAATGACATAATTTAACCGAAGCACAGGTGAAGAGATTAATACTGAATAGCTCACAGACGAGCGTTTTTTTATGTTGCGACTTTTGTGCTCGACTCAAATTAACATCAGTTTTTAAGGGCTCACGCGGCTGAGGAAACAATATTCACGGTTTACACAGCCCTAACGCGAAGTAAAGGCTAAAAAGTTGGGTTTTTGTGATTTCCTAACTTGTGCAGACTGAAGCTATTCAACTATATGATATTCCATATAACTTACATCTGTGGCAAACAGAAGTTCACAAGACTTCGCAGTCTACACTCGTAGTATAATTAGGGTTCTGTGCTGCCTGTCTGTTTATCTGTCTGTCTGTCACCAGGATGTACCTCTTAAACCATGACAGCTAGAAAGCTGAAATTTTCACAAATTATGTATTTTAATATTAAAAATAAAAAAAATGAAAATATTAAAGGGTTCCCCATACAATAAACGTGTTTTATAAGCAATTTTTTGCTTAATGATGGTAATGATGGCACGGAACCCTTCGTGCGTGAGTCCGACTCGCACTTTTTTATAATTTTCCTCCACTACAATAAACACAATTTATCGAGTCGCCGGTCTACGAAGCGCATATACTTATACAAATGCAAAGGCATTCAAATTGACCAATAAAATCGTGTATAACGTTTTAATAAATTTCGATACACTGAGCTTTATGATGACACTTTCAATATTTACTACCAGCCGTTACCCGCTACTGTTATTCCTTTTTTATTTATTAAATGTATAAAATGTGTTGTTACTTTTATTACCTCACCATCGCGTCGACCGGGTTTCTGGGACAACGTAACTAGGAGCCGGGAAATGTTGTCATGTGAGCGAAAGATACTTGGACTGCTAACTTTTTTTATAGTTAAGGGAGCAAACGAGCAGTCGGAGCCATTTTCATGACTACCGACGCCAAAAATATCTGAGCAGAGGTTATACAGATGTGTTGCCCTCCGTCCTAGAGCTACATACACACCGCACGAAATGCGTCAACACACCTGTCACTACGCCGGTCTCGTGTAAGCGAGAGGTATCTCTCCAGTCGTGCCGGCCCAATTCGGCTGCATGTGTGCATGCATGCAACGTGGCACTACCTCTTACTAAAAACAAAATATTTTATACGTCAATAGTAATTTGTCTACTTCTTGTGGGTACCATCTCCTATCGGAGGTCGGTGATCATTATAGCCACTTCGGCCGTTCATGTTGCAACAATAAAGGCTAACCTAACTTTGTCTGTGTGCAAACAATCGACCAGATTTTGAAGCCAATGTGTTCGGCGACGACCCGGTACTTTGCGGCCTGGTATTTTAACCCGTAATAGGAGTCTGAGCATAGTATATATTTTGTCGTTGCGCATTATGTGGCAAAAATATTGCCGTTTCCTATTTTTGATGGTCTTCAGCAGTTCTAACCTCTTATGCATCCTCTGTACCTCGTTTCTTAGTCTATCCGTCCAAGATATTTTCAGTATCCTTTATAGATCCACATTTCAAAAGCTTCTAACCGTTTACAGATGCTCTTCGTACTAACCAAGGTTCCACGCTTCTACTCCGTAAAGAAGGACTGAAAATATATAACACCTTCCTAATCAGCAATTAGTGGAGAGTTGTCATATGACCTTCGATTACACTTCGATTACAGAGGAAGTGTTTCATCCTGATAAAGGCAGCCCTGGCTTGTTTTTTTCCTCAGATATAATTATTAGTCTTAATACCCATTTTACTTACAAATTGTTAAACATTTTATAAAAATGAATTAAACCACACCGGATTGTAAATGTGTTGATTTGAAAAATAATTATAATTAGATGTTCCGATTCCACGACATTTATATGAGACGTATTCTACTTTCTTAACCATATTGACTACAATGGATAATGAAATACTTAACATTCAAACGTGTCCCATTTAACAATCACTTTACTTGTTGGTTCCGTGGGAAGTTTTATTTTTTTTATATTATTTTATAGGAGTGTAATTTTTGTGAGTTATATAAATACTATAGGGGTTATGGGGATAGTACGAGTATGTATAAATTTCCACTAAATCGTTAACTTATCCAAGAAAATTCGCGGGGCGTGGTTAATAATACCATCATAAAAAAGGTGACATTGAATAATCTACTAATTTTGATAGTCATACAAATATAAAATAATGACGTAATTATTTAAATTTGCCTATAAATAATTTGTAGATACTACCTACTACGGACGTCTTTATACAGTATGTACCTCCTGCTAAACCCTCTTATAACGAACAAGAAAAGTGAATAATATTAACAAATGAATATTACTTGGTTTTTTATTCTTGTACACAAAAAAGCGTAGAAATAGAGTCGGATGGAATTTATCACAGATAGAACTTTCCATTATGAATAAAATCAAATACTTTCCGTCCCGAAAAATCAATGGCTCCCTTGGGAGAAGAACTATGCGAAACACAGGTGCTAATTCAATTATTATTTATTATCAAGTAATTAGATAAATCGCCTGTCTCTAACTTTTATTACTCAGGCATAAGCCTGATATATTTGTTTCCGAATTGTGTCACTGAACATGTAATTACAGGGAAATGAGTAATGGCGTCCGGCCCCCGGCCCCCGGCCCCCGCGTCATCTGTCAATGTTGAATGTCCAAGCGGTCCGGACTCCGGCCGCGGAAATATTAGGGCAAACTTTCCTACATTCTACTTTATCATTTATTATATCAGAATAGATTGGTAATTACTTAATTAGTTCCGCGGCATTACTGATTAATCCTACTAATATTATAAATGCAAAAGTTTGTATGTTTGTTTGTTTGTTTGTTACTCCTTCACGCAAGAACTGCCAAACCCATTTTCATGAAATTAGGCACACACATAGAGGGTAACTTGGATTAACACATAGGATAGGTTTTATCCTGAAAAAATGTTCCTATGGGTTACCATGGGATGATTTTCTATTTTTCAGGGATTCGAAATTTACGCGGGCGAAACCTAGTGCACGCACGCCCGGGACGCAGCTAGCTGTAAATAATAATGGGAAAGCCGTGTGAGTTCCTACCAACCTTACTCCTAATGATTCATGATTCTGAAGTGAAAAGTGCGCAAGAGAATTGGGCGACTTAAAGCGCGGAAAAGCGTTACGTAGATACTCTTGGCTGGAGACCGTTGCCGGCGGTTTTAAGTTGAATATTTTATACTGCGCGTCTTATATCGTTTCTTATCTTTTACGTTGCATACGTCTCTTGAACACCTTTCTCTTAAGAATCTGGTTCGTTCTTTAGAAGTAAATTTCAGTTCTGTGCCGAACCTGACACATTACACAAAATCAATTGAAACATTTGAGTGGGTTTCATGGTACCCTAGTGTTTCATAAACGCTGTTACATCTTACGAAACTAGCCGCTTAAAACAAACGCACGCATAACATATTCTAGTGAAGCCACAATGAATGATAAAGTCACACCAGGTTTATCTGTGAGCGAAGTGGTGCGTCTTTTCGAGAAGTCTCTGGGGTTCAAAAACGACGTAAAATGGTCGAGCGCCATAGCCATTATACTGTATCATGTTATAGGTGTTTACTGGTGTATAAATTATGCTTTTCCTGTGAAATGGCCGACGCTTGTGTTTGGTAATTATGATAATTGATATTATAATAATCAGCAATTATGATAATAGTTGGATAGATGGATTATTTTTTTATAATATTTAGTTTTAGAATGCTTGCACACTGCATGCTTGCAGCCGAATTGGGCTTCATCGGGGAGGTACCTCTTGTTATTTGTAAGTAGCCGGTGGCCTATGGAGGGGGTGGAGAAAGGAGGGCAGCGCATCTGTATAGCCTTTGTGCGTATGTGTATACGCGTCGGTAGTCATGAGAATGGCTCGGACTCCAATGTGAAACCGTTTTCTGTCCTTTTCTCCAAGTGTGTGCATCAGCAGGGCAGTCAGATTGCATTGCATTGCAATTGGTCCGGCACTATCGGTGAGGTACTTCCTCTCACATCATATTTTGGCCGCACTGAGCTACGTTGTCACGTTTCGTAAGGTCAATGGTCTTCCAGTGGATCACAGAAGTTTATGTACGTTGGTAATCACCAAAAGACTGCTCGTTATCGTCGCTCTTTGCCCCTTTCTAAATATAAAAGATTTTTGGTTCCTTTATATTTCCTTTCGTCTGTCTCTAAAACACAGGTGCAATAATGTACGTGGCGACCGGGTTTGGAATCACCGGCGGAGCGCACCGGCTGTGGACGCACCGGAGCTACAAGGCTAAAACACCGCTCAAGCTGTTTCTCATGATGTGCTACGCGGCCGCTGGCCAGGTACGGACACATGCTAACAGCTATGCTCTGGCTACAGGGTGGCAAGTCGGTGAAATTCCAAGGGCCTCCACCAGGAAGGGGCCCTCGGTCAGAGGAGAATCAACATTTATTATATATTTAGTAAAAAAAAAAGCTTCTTCGATGCCCTTCTTCGCCAGATGGGCCCGCCATCTGATGAATCTACCACGGGCCTCGTTAGATATACGCCACTGCAGTTATGTAAATTTTTCAATTAGTAGCTTTGATAAAATATGTCATAGCTACTACTGGAAAAATACATCTATCTTAAATGTCAACAAATTAAATACTAATTATTCATTCATTTTTATAAGCATTTAATATTTTCGTGGTGCATAGCAGCGGAGTTTACCTGGCTGCCCTGTCTTTACTTGACTTCTGTCCTTACAGAATCATTGCAATCTTGTACTGTCTCCCGCTATAACTGAGAAAATACATTGGAGTTTCTTCCTACTCCTCCTTTATTTCTTTTGATTATCTTCGTTGCGGGTACCAAGACAGCTTAGCTTTTCCCTCTGGCGCCCTGAGATCATATCAGCGGGTCGTTGGGGTTGCCGCTGTTGATGTTTGCGACTCAGGAGTAGCAGCGGTACGAACGAGTGGCGAGCCAAGCCCAGGGGCGTAGCTGACGCCGTATCGGCCGTATTAATTATTCCGTTCCTCGGACCATGGGGCCCCATTACCTTTCACAAGGCCCCCAAACCAATTTTTATACGGGGCCTCGCTAAAACACGCTACGCCACTAGCCGTAAAAAATGTATATAAAGTTGGCATTCCGTTTTATTTAAAAACACAGTAACGAATAATCGAAAATTCATAAACATAAAACGTTAAAATTCATAAACAGCAAATATAATTAAATATAAAATATCAGTAACTCGTTTGAAAGACACGCGTTGACATGGGAAGATTAATTAAACGGCTCGCATCAAAAATCATTGCGAACTGTAAAATACGGGAGACATGTTGGACGCAGCACATGTCATCATTTTTATTAAACCCGTTTAACGATTTAACGTGCATCCATTTCGCTATAGGTTTTATCGATATTTTGCCGCTATTGATTCCTACACGCAGTGCTTTTCTGCATTGCAGTAGTAACTGTTATCCCGTTTCTTAGGTTGGTTTCTTTGGTTCCACTCCTATGAATCCCACACAAACAACTCGTGAATGCATTTTTTGAAAATTGTTTCAAATAATCTTCAGCAGCTGGCTTAAATAGACCAAACAAAAGAGCCCGCAAAACTCACATTTGGCTGAAATTGCAGAATATTAATTAACCAAATTCTACTACATTTATATTCATATGTTGTCATTATTCTTCGCGCTGACGGCAAGAAACTTTAAAATAATACTCTAGAAGGATAACACTAAAAAAGTATGTTTTGTGGAACGCCATCCAATGTACAAATTGGAAAATAGAATTTGAATTTATTTAAGGACACTACCGGTGAAATATCTATTTGATCGTCGTAACGTAGATATTTTTGCACAAACTACAGTGGCTTATTACAATAAAACTACTTTAACGAATTATATCGCGGTTTATTTAGTTTTTCCTTTAATCGCCGGACGTTCCAGCAGTTTTGCAGAAAACATGGTCATAGATGGACTGCGATGAAGGGAAATGAAAATACTAAAAAGAAATGACATAAACCACGACAATCGATTGTTTATGAGTATACTTATGACATCATTATAGTAAATGTATCATTCTAGACGCGTGTAAGATTCATCTGGTTCACTTCAACTTAACCAATGAATGTTAAATTAACCAGTGAGAATAGTTTTCTGAACTGGGCTCCCTTGATGCGAGGAACATGGTATTTTACTGACTTGCCAGCTTGTTATGCCTCTGTATCTAGGTAAAGATAAATAAGTCCAAATATTTCTTGAAACGTTTTTAAAAGCTTATCATTACATTTTTCTATTAAACTGATTAAAAAGAAAAGTAAAATTTTATAAGCTTAAAGGTTTACATTAAAATAAAATTACATTAGACACTGGGTAATGGTACGTTGATTTTTATCTTAACTAACTTTTATTCAAATTATTTTTAAATATTTCTCGCGTAAAAAATAAAGTCTTCCAAAATGAATAGCCACGAGTTTTGCAAACTAAATTCACGGCACAAACAAAGCTAACGGTGAACATAAATCTTTCTAGAACTCTCTAGAACAATGGGTGCGGGACCATCGTATCCATCATAAATATAGCGACACAGATGCGGACCCACACAACGCTAACAGAGGCCTATTTTTTTCCCACATTGGATGGCTGATGTTGAAGAAAAACGAGCAAGTATTGTTGCGCGGCAAACAGACCGATATGAGCGATATTAAAGAGGATCCGTTGGTGAGATTTTTCAATAAGTAAGTGTTTAAATTTCTATTTTTATAAAAACCAATATTTTTATACTTACATGTTTTTTTATGGGCTCTGAGATAATAGGAGAGAGGGAAGCAGAATTCAAATTTTAATTATGACGCGTGTTGCTACACTTGTTTGAGAATTGTGATTCGTGAATAAAGTTTGAGAAATGACAGTTATTCTTGGCTTTTCGAGCTAGAAGGAAGGCATTAAGCAACGAAATTGCAATACATATTTTTTGTAGTGGGGTTTTACATGAGATATATTTTATTAGAACAACTTTAAGACACTCATGCCAAATTTACCATACAAGGTTGATGCAAGCGAGAGGCGTTAATTAAATTAAATCACAAATACTATAAGTGCCTACAGTTAACCCGAAACTTTAAAAAAAAAGTTTACGACAAGTATATGAAAATACTTTTTTCAAACAAGTTAAATAGCGAAAAAATGTTGCCATGCTTTGTACAGGGCGGCTACAGTGAGGACGGGGTGAATGACCCCAGCTGCTCATAGTCGATGATCAGGTGGCGTACACCGTATGCGAAGTGAGAAAAAACTTTAAAAAATATCTGTCGCTAAACTAGTGCTCCGGTTGATCAGATTTTTGTTCTGAAGCCTGGTAATGATGCATTTATGTGATTTCATTTAATGTTTCTCGCTTTTATCAACCTTGTATATCAGCTTATGAATTTCAAATATTCGATTTTATGAAAGAAATAGATTTTAATTATGATTTAAATCGACATTACATCGATAATAATTTGGCATAATGACCAAACTAAGAAAGATTTGGCTTAAAAACGAAAAATGGCTAACACGCAAGTTAGCGAAGTCTATTGTTGATGTCGTTCCAAGGAATTTCAATGCAATGTATAAACTTACAATAAATTCGTTTAGACTTGACACTCAAGGAATGAACAGTGCTGGCGTGAACAAAACGAAAATTTTATTTATTTACATGTCTGAAATCACAAGGTTATTTTAACTGAAACTTAAGACAGGCTATACAAAACATTTCTGAATATGTTTTATCTGAATAATTCACTTATTCAGATAACACATATTAATGAATAATCCATAATCCGTAAGCTTAACCGCAATGTGGATTGTGAGTACCACACTCAATCTCTAGATGTTTAAGGGGTACCTACGGTGGACGAAAAATTAAATAAAATCAATAAGACACGAGTTTCAAGACTTTCAAGGCATTTTTAATATTAGTTAGAAGTAGGGAATAAATCATACGGGTTTTAACTTTTTGCTGCAGGTATTTCACTTACTTTAAACTGCTGTTCTGCTACGCACTGCCTCTGACAATCAACGTGTACCTCTTGGGAGAAGAGTGGAGGTGCGCTATCGCATGGCAATGGTTCATAAGGTTCCTTGGAATGTTTCACAGTGAGCTGACTGTCAATAGCTTAGCACATGCGTATGGGAACAAACCTTATAATAAGTACGTATTAGAAAATCTTTGAAATAATTTTATTTGGGTGCCTTTGAAGAGGAAAATATATGCGCTCACGTATGTATCTTACAGGGAAATACACATAATACAATGTACTGGATAATATAACCTACAGCATTTCGTAAAAAAATATTGTTAGATTTCCGACCATACTTGAAACCATTTCTATAAAGTATTTTGATTATATAATTATGATGTTTTACCACAGAGTATAAAGATGTTCATGGGTGGTATATGAAATGCTTCTGAAAAGGGATTTTCCAAAGTAATTTTATAACTGACAAATCCCTTAGTCCACTCATATCGCAATTTAAATTAATGTACTTAGCGACAGTTCACCTTCTATAAAATTTACACTAAAGACACGTTTTTTTTCAGGAGCATAGTGCCATTCGAAAACCGTTTCGTAGCAACATGTACATTCGGCGAAGGTTGGCACAATTATCATCACGTATTCCCCTTCGATTACAAGGCGGCAGAGCATTTCGACGCGTTCAATTTTGGCACGACGTTCATAGAATTGTTTCACAAAATTGGTTGGGCGTATGACTTACGACAGGCGACGCCTCAGATGATCAGCTCAGTCGCAGAGAGATTAGGGGACGGAACTCCGATACACTTTCCAACGGGCCCTGAATACTGATGAGATGGATTTAAAAAATATCACCGCAGACGGTGCCAGCATATTTATTTTGTAATTACTTTTTTATTTGTAAGATTCTACGGTACAACTTAAATGCAATCTGTGAATTTTCTCGCTAATTACATTAATTAGAAACGTTAACGTTCTTTTTATCATTTCTTTAAAAGAATTGTGTTGCTCAATTTTTGCTCATTTTGTAGCATCTTAAAGCAGATTTTACTACTGTAAGATATATCTCGATTTATATAAATGTTTTAGATTTACTTTAAGGCGTAGGAAATCTTTTTTTATCGTTTATACTTTTATAGCCGAATAGTTAAATCATCTGTTTTATATAAGGAAAAAGATAAAGTATATCTGAAATTGAGTATTTTTAGTCTAAATTTAGTTTTTACCATTTTCCTGAATGACAAAAACAAAGGAAATAATTCTCCTTCCAGGAACTAGAAAAATATGTACCTTTATATTTAAGAAATAGATTATTTTATGCTCTTTCATAGTTTCTCTTTTTCACCAAAACGTCCATCACAAAATTAACAGTTTCGTGTAATTGTTTTGTAATTTTTAATTAAAATATGTTTAAAATATTAAGTTTTAACGTAACATATTGTGTTCTTATGTGGTGGTTTAACTGGGCATGAAGTACAAAAGACGTAAATGCCTCTTTTATGAGGATGAAATGGAGGATCTTTTGTACAGGACTCTGGAGGCCAATTGCGCTCATATTCAACTACAGAACTAAAGCTCGACGATGAATATTTTACGTTATGCATATTTTTTTATTTAAATATTTTTCCATTTGGGGACATAATATGAAGTCGATCTACCATTCACCATGTGGAAGAACGATCGCCATAGAGAAGCAACCATACCCACCCCGAGTTATGTTTATATGGAAGAAAGTGAAAAACATTGTATTATTATATCGTAGTAGATTGTGTATAATATGTTTTGTATATATATGGAATCATTGCCTCATCTGCCGTAAATCGGTAGGTACCCTATAAAATTGGCAAAAATAAAAACTGCCTGATTTTTTTTATGGGATAAGATGTACTACTGGATGTATGTTTTTAGATTTTAGAAGTCACAACTTGAAATAAACATTATTGTAAGACTTTCTTTTATTTATTATACTCTTAAATTGTTGTGAAATGTTTCATTCCAGCATCAACTGATTAGTGCTGTGGTTTATGGTCACCGCACACTTATCAACTCGGAAAGGCAACGTAAACGCCTCCGCTTTTCAAGGTGAGGCGATTACGTTACGCTTCCCATTAGTGTGCGATGCAGTATGGAGTTTCGTACAACGGCTCGAGGTGATACGGTTACGATCCCTTTCCGAGTTGATAAGTGTGCGGTGTCCATTATTGTTATCCACTGACCATAGATTGCTGAGGGGCTACTAGGGCGGCCTAATAAGATGTAAAAAGTACTTAGATTATCTTGAATTCAGTATTAAACTGATGTTTATTTCCTTTCGCATTTAATAATAATGACATGGAAATCCATTTCACTTACGATTCTTTCAGTGTCGCTCTTTTCCCTTTGCAAAAGTTAGACACACGTAGAGAGGTACACTTCATTGAACTTCCCTGTTCGGAAGTTACCAACAACTAAGTTGTCGATAATTATCCCTTTCTCGTCATACATATTACGCGTTAGAAACTTTTAGATACTTAAAAATAATGCAAATACATTTAATATATAATTACTAGTAGGTAGGGTCTTTCTTAGTTTTCAAGCATAATAAAATAAAATATGAAACATTTCCTAAATCAGATCTTAGTAGTAGTGGTAGTGGTAGTATTTTTGTGGTTAATGATATCCTAAGAATAATTCAATAGGTGAATAATAACAGTAATAATAATAATAATTATTATTAATTATTTATATCCTTAACCATACGTTTCTTCTAGTCTAAAAAATATATAAATTAAAAGTGCAGTGTAGTTAAGGCCCCTGGCGGGTAAAGGCCTCTTCCAACAATTTCCACCTTTCTTTTTTACAAGCTGTTGTGTTCCAGTCTATTCCAGCTATTTTCTTTATTTCGTCTACCCAGCGAACTTTAGGGCGACCTTTGGCTCTCTTCACACTCGGGCCTGGCCTCATGGTAGTCAGTTGGGTCCATCTTCAATCTGTGAGTCCAATATGTGTCCATCCATCATAAATATCTTCGTGTTTAATTTAGTACAAGAAGACAATCAAGAACTCGGAGACTTGATGCCTGCCGACGCTCATAGCTATCCGCATATTGCGAGTTGCATTCGTTCTCTCCTCCAATGGGCCACCGAAAACCTGCAGGACATAAATCGACATGCTCTGTTAAATATAAGATAGTAGGTATACGACGACCGGCTGTCGCAGTGGTGCCGAGCTCAGATAAGCGGAACATGTTGCGCCAGGGCATTATTATATAATAATAAATCTTAAATATATAAAATATCTTAAATTTATAAAACATTTTAAATATATATCCGTTGTCACACCACTTTAACACAAGTCCTTACGGTAGGTACTGTAATACTGCCTTCGTTTTCCCCTGGGCGTAGCTCTTTCTCAAGGCAGTATCACTCGTATATGTTTGTATGGTTATTGATAGAAACACTCCTTTGTAATCCTTATGTGTTTATTTCCACATTAATATATATATATAGGTACAACATAATGCAGCCTAGCTAAAATTTATACTTTCATTCTAAGATCCATCCATCCAGACACCATGTCGGAATAATATATTTTTTCATTGTCAAAAAGGGACAATATTCAAATTGTTCTATCTTTTGAATTTAAATTAATATGTTTTTTTATTAAATACATATCAATCCTAGAGGTTCCATTTGTTATGAGCATGGAGATTCCTCTATGCTACAGTACTTACCAGGGGCTAGACTAACGTAGTGTGTAAAAGTCCAAAGAAATTATTATTGTTATTATAATTAAATATTATATTACTTTCCGCCAAAACACTGTATTATGCTACGTTGTAACTCGCTGGCATTGAACCGCGGCACGTTTATAAAATAGTAAAAGCTCAATCACACGTATATTCGCCCTTAGGGTCTCACATTGTATGCCTCTTGCATACTTACATATAAAATTTCCCGAAGGACCTACCGGAACCATACCCTTTCTCACAGCCTTTGTGCTTTCAAAAAATCTTATCATTTGTTTTGTTTATTCGATCCATCTCTCAGTTTATTCTTTATTCATTAATTTATTTCAAAGCCTTTCTTCTTTCGAATTTTATGAAAACTTTTAACTTTTGTCTACAGTTTAATTTCTTTTACTTTTCGCCTTTATTTAAATGTGAAGATTTCGATTGGTTTTCTGGACATTCGTGGCAGTGATTCTGATAGTAAGTAGGTTGGCTGTTTAATCTCCTGTAGGAATTCGCAGTAGAAATGCGTCTCCAATCTCGATCGCACCCGTAGGTGGATAGTGGATACCAGTAGTTGTTATTCACGGGTTCTGGCTCACTTGCGAGGGGGTCTGGTTCACCCCTCTTCCAGCCTTCCCCAGACCCTTCGCCGGCTAAAAATAGCTTTTCAATTCGCAACGCTAATTAGCCCCCATTGTTAGCTTATCACTAACGCTCGACGCTTATCTATCGCTGACGCATCGATACAATATTGAGTTTCAAATACTAGCTTCCGCCCGCGGCTTCGCCTGCGTGGATTTTGGAATCCCTATCCATATAAATTTTAACTTATTTATGTTATTTTTTTTTATGTTATAGGAGGGAAAACGAGCAGCCGGAGCCATTTTCATGACTACCGACGCCCACAAACATCCGCATAGAGGCTATACAGATGCGCTGCCCTCCTTTCTCCTCCCACCTCCATGGGCCACCGGCTACTTACACACCGCACGAAACGCGACAGCACAGCTGTCACACACACACACACACAGCACACAACAAACTATCGCATATTAGTAGGATATTCATTTATATCAAACTTCAATCAAATGCTTGTGATTTTCCGGTGACCCCTCGCTAAAGGAGGAGA